>RJWH01000493.1:232185-493867 GCA_004363575.1 Solenodon paradoxus | reverse complement strand
TAAAGGTTGTGGGAGGCCCAGGCTAATAATTAACACAGAGAGAAACAATTTTATTAGTGTGATTTCCATCCTCCATGAAATCAAGGAGGATTTGCATTTTCTGCTACTAGAACGTTGGCCATTGGCACTTGCCAACGTTGCATTTGCAGAAAGAGCAGGCTGGTCTCATATAATGGGATCTTTTGATTAGTTTAGGAATAAAAGATATTACATTACTTACTCATACTTAATTTAAATCTTCAGCCTGCTGGTTCTGCATTCTGGAACAGAGAGATCAGCTTTCAAGTGTTGAGCACCCATCCCCTCAAGTGCTGAGGCTGTCACCAAAAGTGGCTGGTTTTGAGTACTTACAAGTGAACATCATCCTTCAGTCACCTTAGGGCTCTTCTCAGAATCTTTTGAAATTGATCCGGCCATTTGTTAGCCTAGAACTGATGTCAGGACCCTACCAGCAACACCTGATTTCACCTAAGAATAATGGAAAAGAAAGGGTACTTTAAAGATGATGGTGGCTGTATCTGTTGACATGACTCCATTTAGAAGAGTGTCATTAACTTAACCACTGCATATCCATCTTCCAGATCTTATGTACAATGAGGTTATATAAAATGTGAAAAGGCTATAAAGATATTGATGACAGAGCCTGTGACCTAATGAACCTTATAGGAAAGGTGAGTCCTCAACCCCAAATCAAGCCATATGTTATCATAGAATAAAACCACCATTGCAAATGCTCATAACACTGTTGGAGTAGGCAGTCCCGCCAGCCAGAATCCATGAGATGTTTCACCAGCATGAACTTTGAAGCTGTTGGATTTATGAAAATGATGGCCTCTTGATAGGAATCTGAGATTTCATTCAATGCTTTTGATTAATAAAGTTTGGTGTTACAGCCCAATTTTCTATTGTATTTAAAATATTCATGTTAGAGAAAATATCATCACTATCTAAAATGTGAGCTCCTTATAAACTGTAGTGTGTGTTTACAGCTAGTATTTCATGGAAATGCTAATATAAATCTGTGATAGTATGGCTCAATTATTTGGAGAAAAATAAAATGGTAATTGGATTTTTTCACAAGAGAAAATCTATCCATTACCATTACTTTGGCATTCAGTTTGCAATTAAGCTTGATTTACAAAAACAAAACAAAACATGAACATTCCATATTATTTTCTCCCCAAATCTTGCAAGACAAAACAAAATGAGTAGTTTGGTTTTACATGTGAAATGAAAAAACAATTTGTCTTAAAAGAACTGATCTTGAACGAAACAATTGCTTTGAAGGAGTAATATTTTTAAAAAAGAAATTAGTTAGACTGACACACTTTTCTAACCTTATACATAAATTCCTAAGTCTTGGGGAGGAAAATAAACCTTTCAGAAAAGTGGCACCCATCATGGAAGAGAGAGTGAGTTGGGATCTAACAGGGAGCTGCCATGATTACTATGAGAAGGAGGATGCAGTGCACGGTAAGAAAAGTTCCTTCAGCTCACGTGGTGATAGAGTGAATTTTAAATGAGAGTTTTCTGTAATCATTTCACAGATAAATGAAGACGTCAGTCCCTTTTATAATAAAACCACATGAAAAATTTTGTGAGCAACTAACATACTTTCCTAAGAATAAGAAGGATTGAATTAATAAATACATACAGAATTGTAATATCTTTGCCAGATTTGTGAATTGGAAGACAGTTAATCTGATCTCAGTGAAAGTGCCCGACTTCAGGCAAATGCAGGAAGATAGACATGGACTTTCCTAATTTTTCCTCCATTCTCCCTTCTCCTTTATCCTATAGTTTTGGGTGAATTTCCATAAACATTCTTGGATCTCCTGAATATCAAATATCAAACATCCGTTTTTTTCTCTATGTGTCCATGGTGCTGAGGCACAGCAGAACGGAATGACTGCATGGTGCAACTATTACCACAGAGGCAGCTCCTTTGCAAGAAATAACCCCAAGGCTTTCCAGCAGAGCGATAAGCAACTTTGTCCACTGTGCTCCATTTCTGATTGCTTGCTGATGGATGCAGACTGTGGCACTTACCTGATTGATCTGCTCCCCTTTACCCTGTGGTAGACTGGAAAATACATAGCAGCTGGCTCTCCAGAAAAAAACAAAACAAAACAAAACTATGAGTTTATGCATATAAGTTAGTATTATATTTTATTGATGTAAAAGTACAGAACCAGTAACTGACCAATACTACAAGGTATCTTACCGTTAATTTCACAAGTCAATATTCATAGAATGCATTTATTTACTTTGACCAACTCTTATGTCTTGTGTCCTTATGATCATGTGGTTTGTTACTTAACCATGTTTTAAATTTTGTGTTCATTTTAAAGTAATGAACAACAAAACATATTTTTAAGTTTACTCTGGTTGATTTACATTTTTCTTCGTCATTTTCTTAAAGCCTGACAGTTTACAAAACAAAAAATGAAGCTTCCATTTCTAACACTTGCCAACTTCTGTGGTGTCGATACCCCTATCATGGCCAATGTCATGTCACTGGCAGGGTGTCCCTGAACACAGAGCTGGATGGGTGCAGGGAGCAGCACCTACTTCTACTACAGAAAGGCACAAAGAATTCCAGGAGCAGAGATGATGGCAGAAGATAGGCAATTAATTGGGAAATAATGACTCTTGAATATTTGCCTTGGTTTTTGGTATCAACAATTTAATTGTAGGTTTATTTATCATTAAATTTTTTAATAATGTCTCTGGCAAGCAGATTATCCATCTAAACATCAGCTCTCAAGTCCACACGACTGGTTTCCTAAGCCCAACCCTCTGGTACTAAGTCCTAAAACGTGTTCCAGTGTCAAGCGTTTATTACTCTTTCAAGCTTCAACTCCATCCTCACCCCTCATGTCAGCTTCACGTCTCTTCATTTCGATCCAGCTCTGGCTCTACATTTCCAACAATTCTGGTCCTTACTCTCGGAGTTTTCTCACCATGCAAGTGGAAAACACTTGATATTTGACTATAAGTAGACTTGTGTTGAGTCCCATCTTTTTCACTTACATTGATGTGACCTTGCATACAATAGTCAATATCTCTGAGGTTCCATTCCTCATCTGTAGACAAGAGATAATAGCAAGTTTATAGAATGGGGGTAAGAACTTGTGTCAACAGAAAATTATTCCTGAATGGTAAATGTCTGCCTTTTTCTTCCTTCACTCAGATGCAGTGAGGTTCTCTTCAGACCAGAGGAAGAGGGCCAAGATGCTAAAGAGGATTATTTATAGACAGTCAAAGTATGGAGTCTTCAGCCATTGACACAAAGAAAGTGTCTATTTACATCATGTGTTCCTAGTTTGCTGGAGCCTTTTCCTCTTGCTGGTCACACATTTCATGCTTTGATATTTGTTCTCTGAATCCCTGGACTGTGGCTTCCATTCAGCTGCCTTTCCTGGTGCTCTGCCCAGTGAGGTGTGACTTTGAGTCTCCATGAAGTGGACTTTGTGATGGTTTCTGATTTGGCACCTTTCCCTGGCGTTGTTCCTGGATTCTGATGTGTGGTACTGATGCTCCCCACATTTTAACACCGAAATTCTCTGTCCATTCTTGCTAATTCTATCTGCACCTACCCTGTTTGTACTGCTGCTGTTCTCATTCAATAATCTTTTAAACTTTGTCATTTCAGTTGTGGCCATACGGAGATTTGGGCATTCTCAGATGAGAAATACACTGAGCGCTTGAGCAAGGCACAGAGCTAAGCTCTCGTTCTCATTTTGACAGCAACTTGCTGTGTGACTTTGGAGGAATCAATAAAATGCTCAGAGCCACAGTTTCTTCAATTGAAAATAAGGCAGACGATTTCTCCAGGGTTATTCCAAATCTCACTTGGAATGATTCTGTGCTTCTCATTTCACTGTTGCTCTCAGCAACTGCAGTAAAGTGGAAATACTGCCTCCCCCAGCCTGTCGCTTAAGAATCCGTGACTCAGTGGAAACAACCACAGCCATATTGCCCAGGAGCCCATCGGCTACGGAAGTAGGAAAATCAAATACCTGCAGTACTCAGGAAGGACGCACACACTACTTTTTCAAATCTTGAAACATGAATGTATGTTTTATCGATAAAAATATTTCCTTTTTCCAAAAATAAAAGACAATCTCTTGGATAATAGAATACATTCATAACCATTGTGAAGATTTGTCAGGTAAAAACTTCAATGGGAATTTGCGACGATAATTTATCCCACACATCAGAAAGTTAGGGTGATGTTTGTTGTAAACACTATCCTAATGAGGAGGAATTAAGCAAAATAATGATAATGATAATCAGAATGTAATAATACAAAACAACATGGTCTATTAAATTGATTTTTTTAAGTTTATTTTCTCCCTGTATCAGAAAGGAAAATAATTGAAGTAATTTATAGACATTGGCCACTCATTTTCCTGTGAGGTATAATTATTGGGTTCCACATTCATCTGCCTTTTCAAGCTTGTGTTTTTGTCAGCACCGTTGACCATTCTTTTACTATATCTTTTTTCTTGGAATTTTCATCAGCACATGATGCTCTCACTTTTTATGACAGCTCTTTTTTTGCTTATTTCTCAAGCGTCCTCGGCTTTGATTCCTTGAGGTGCTACCATAACCCTTTCCTCTTCTCATTCTATTCTTTTATCCACTGTGAGCAGATCCATTCTAGTAACTTCATATATCACCATTAGGCTGATGACTCACATATTTGCTTCTTGGTTCCTAGACATAATATATATACACACACACATACATGTATATATATATATATCCACACATATGCATATGCACACACATACATATATGTGTGTGTATATATGTATAGATATTATACCTATACATATATATGATATACATTTTATACACATAGTAAAATTGTGTGTGTCTCTTCTACCTGTGGATATTCTTAATAACTTCCTACATTAAACTTTCCCAACCTCCATTTCCTCTGATTTCCCCTGGTCAGTGCCGGGTTCCCTATATCTCTAGTTACAAAAGGCAGAAACCTAAGCATCGTTCTTGATTACTCTGCTTCACTAACCTCACATATTTTATCAGTCATTGATCTTTCAAAAATGCATTCTATTTTCTGCATTTCTATGCCAATTCCTTGCATCTGAAATTCAATAAAAGTTGGCAATGCATTGATAATGTAACACTTTGGTTCCATCCTGGCACCTCAAATCCAGTGTCCTGATGCAGCCAGAGAGAAATCTCCACACATAGTTCCATCAAGTCCTCTTCCCCAAAAATTTCACCGTAAGTTGATTATATAGACTTTCTCATCTCTATGCAATTTTAAGAATTATGTATCAGATTTCTGCTTTGTAAATAAAAATTAATTCTAAATCTTAAATGAGGTTTCATTATGCTTTTAAAAGCTTATATAAGCTGTTCTTTCTAACTAAATCATTCATCCTTTTACTGTCCTCCTGTGATTTATAATTCAATTTTTAACTTAGACATCACATCATTCTTTCCAGAAAACTTCTCTAACTGCCTTAATGAACAGTTGCTATGTTCTTCTCATCACCCCTATGGCATTAATTTTCCTATATTTTATCAACCTATTTAACTATACTCCTTACTATCTGATAATATTTCTAAGAGTATCTAGCCTTTATATCATGTCTATAGTTGTATCTCCAGTAAGTTTGCCAGATTTAGCAACTGAAAAACAAGATGCCCATTTAAAGTTGAGGTTCAGATCAATCACAACTGTTCATTATATGCCAACATTTGAAACATATACTAAATGTATTTGCCAGCTGAAAGTCAATTTAATTAGACATCCTGTGTATTTTATTTGATCATCGTAATCTCCAGATTTTGAGACATGCCTATCACACACTGCTATTCACTAATCAGTGATAAAAATAGCAATATAATTATTATATTTTACTCTATGTCTTCAAAAGTGTCATAACAGAATTTAATATATTTTTGTTTTGTAGTGATCAATGAGTATATTTTGCTTTATTTGACAATACAGTCATTTCAAGACAGTTAATAGCAAGGGTTTGATTGTGTATATGTCACTTCGTATTGTTAGTCACTGTGGAAGATATATTTTCATCCAAGCCATTACTAGATAACATAGACGCCATGGTTTTTGTGCTTTGTTTGCTTTCATTTTTGCACATAGGTCAGAGACAGGACTTGTTTAAACTTGCAGAGGAGAATTTTCTTTAGGTTTTCATTTCACACATTCATTCCCTAAGCACTCGCCTCCCTAGCACAGCTCTGGGAAGGAGCCAGTCAGTGGCTTACCAAAGAGAGAACAGCGCCATCAGGTCCTGACCTGGAATCGAGCTCTTGAAGTGGGACAACCTTTCCTAATTTTCTACTTTGTCGCTTGGATGAATGAACTCTGAAATCCCAAAGGGGCTTTCTTGATTTTCTCTCAATTATTGTGAAAGAAAATATTTTTTTTCAATCACATAGCTCCAATATTTACTTTTTGTTGTGCTGTTTTTGAAATTTACTCCAGAGTTTAATTTAAGAAAGAAATGATAATAATTAAGTATAGCAGAAAAACTCCATCCATAATGAGTAAATTGACTATGAGAACTTGATGAGAGGAGTATTCATAAATCTTGATGTGCGTGCACATATGAATTGCATCTTTTCAAGTTTGCACAAATTATGTTGGTTGGCTTATTTGTTTCCCTTGGAAATGAACACTCACGTTAAAACAAATTGGATAATAAAATTACTAGGATATTACATAAATGTTTGATTAAGGTAGTCAAATTTAGTGTTGTGAATTGCCTGGCTGAGGGTCAAAGCTGTACACTAATGCATACGCAGAGCCCTTCTGTCGAGACCGACTGAAGAATTTTTGGTACTAAATATTACAAGAAAATCTATGTCCAATAAGCAATCAACCACTAAGATAAGAGAATAATGACTTCCAATGCCACAGATGAAAATAAGTATAGACATTTCAAAACTACAGGAGTCATTTCAGACAGCAACTCCCACTCAAGGGGGTGCTGGGTCATCAGCTGTCCCCTGGTTCCCTGCAGGAGTTAGAGAGGATGGTTCCTCCCACTCAAAGGGTGCAGGGTCCCCAGAAGTCCCCTGGGTCACTGATGACAGAAAATTTTTACAGAAAAATTAACTGATCAATAAAGCAAGAACAAGCAAACAATGGTAAGAGGAAAGGAGAGAAAAATCTGTGGAGATGAAAGAGATCCTGATTTCCAAACTCACCATGCTGTAATATTATAAATACCCAGTTTTCAACAAAAGTTACATAGCATATAAACAGACTAGATAACAAGGTCCATGAAGAGAAGAAAAATAATCAGCGTAAATGATCCCTGAGACCCAGTAAACAAATACTTTAAATTAGTTATTTTAAAGGTAATATCTAAAGAAATCTATGTCTTAAGAACTAAAGGAGTACATAAGATTGGTATCTCACCAAACAGGGAATATCAATAAGAGGATAAACCTGTGAGAAATTAAGTTGTGAAAAGAAACCAAATAGAAATTCTAGAGTTGAAAATACAGTAGCTGAAATGACGATTCCATAAGAGAAGCTTAGTAGCATAGTTATTTGAGCAGTCAGAAGAAAGTATCTGCAAATGGAAGTTGACATCAAATGAAATGATCCCTTCTGTAGAAAAAAAAAAAAAAAAGAAATTCAAATAATAAAGCAAATTGCCTAAGACATGTGAACAATAATTTAAACAAACATGCCCTCACTGACAGCTATAGGAATACTCTCCCCAAAACAAGGAGAATATACATTCTCCTCAAGTTTGCTTGGAATATTCTCCAAATATACCAATATGTTATACATATAAACTAGTCTCCATAAATGTAGAAACTATTTAAATCATACAAAGTGTACTCTCTGCCACAGTGGAATAAAAAGAGAAATCAATAACAAGGAAATTTGGAAAGTTGAAAGATATATGAAAATGAAGCAATAGACTCTTAAATCAATAATAGGTCAAAAAGAAATGGCAAGAGAAATTAGAAAATATTTGAGGTTAAAAATAAAACAACCAACATACTTTTAGGATGCCGAAAAAGTAACAAACAAAGAGAAATTCATACCTGCAACAGCTACATTAATAAAGATCGTAAGTTAATAATACAAATTGGTCTTAACAATTCATAAACAAATGAGAAAAGTAAAGAACACAGAGAAAGAAAATAATGAAAAAATTAAGTAGAGATAAGTGAAATAAAAGGGGAGAAAAAATAATGAAAATGAAAGAAAGCAAAATTTGGTTCTTGGAAATGATAAACAAAATGCATAAGTTTATCTACTGACACAAGCAGAGTCTCAAATTACTTAAATTTGATTTATAAAGTTGATTTATAGAAAGTTGATTTATAGAAATGAAAGCAGCAGCATTAATATTGACTTTACAGAAATGAAAATGATTTAAGGAAATACTGTGAATTGCTTGCCAAGCTATTAACAATCTAAATAAAATGGACGAATTCTTATAAACACAAAACCTTCCAAAACTGACTCAAGAAGAAACAGAATATGTAACAATTAAGCAGATTTAAGTCAGTATCAAAAATACGCAAAAAAAAAAAAATATCAAAACAAAAAATCCAGCAACAGAGCCAGGATGAGATGGTATTTTATCTAATACACGTGTTCACTAAATGTTTAATGAAGAACTCATACCAATCTTCTTAAAGCCCTTCCAAAATATAGAAGGACTTCCTGTCCTTTCGTTTTTATATTTTATTGGTGGTTTTTTCATTGCATGAAAACAGGTCTTATTTGAGACTGTTGAGTAAACCTACCAGACTCTTGTCATTGGTAGGACATCAAAAAAGGAAATTCTTATACAATATTTGTTGGAGTGTAAATCAATGGAACTGTTATAGACAATGGTATGGAGACTATTAAAAATACTGAGAATGGAAACTCTATGAAATATCCTAATTCTGGTATTTACCCCACTCCCCCAAACACAACAAGATACGTGATAAAATACTTCTCGACCGTCATAAAAGGTGAAATCCTGACATGTACAACATGGGTGGAGCTAGAGGGAATTATGCTTAATACAATAAATGAGAAAGAGAAAAAAACTTTAATTTCACTCATATGTGGTATATAGAGAAACCAAGCAAACAGATGAACCAAATGAAAAAAAATTCTTTATTCTGAAAAATGAAACTACTATTTACACAAAGGAAGGAGGAAGGGGCAGGAAAGTTGGGTAAAAAGAGTTAATTCTAGGATGAAGGTAGAATTGAAGTGTTGGTGGTGAACTTGATGTAGTATATACAGGTGTTGATTTATAGTGATCACACCTCAAATCTGTATCAAGTTATGATGCAGTGTCTCTTGAATTAAAAAAAAAAATCTGAAAAAAATGACTAGAGGACAGACCTTCATAGAATGTAGGGACTCCCTTTGGACTTAGTGGTCGACCCACACAGCAAAGGAGCCTAGTAGATTCAGATTTCTCAGGCCCCGTGACACAGCCTGGGGAAAAAGCCTTGGAAGGGAACCTTCTGCTGCAGCACATTTTACTCTTCATGGAAAAAGTCAACATGAGTACAGAGACGGAGCTAAACCAAGCCACTCTTGTTCAGCTATTGAAGGGGATTCCCTGCGTAATTTCCCTTGGAAATCCTTCCATGAGGTCATAACTTCAAGTCCAAGTGATGACTAGCTGACTATATGGCCCATCCGCTGGGACACAGATGACACAGTGATGTTCCAGCTGCACTGCAGGTCTTCATGCATGGGGCCTCCTCAAAGGCAGCCTCTGCTGTCTTCTCCTGCGGTAGTGCTGAGGAGACTTCATGGAAGTATCTCCTCTGTGGTGAGAAGGGTGAGATGGTCTCATCCCATGCCTCCCCTGTACATCTGAGCGTTGTGGGTAGCCACACCAGAAGGACCAAAAAGGGAACTTGCACTTCAAAGGAGAGGAGATGGAGCATGTGGTAGGGTCAATTTACAGAGCAAGGTGATTCTGGCTACAGAGACAAGGAGCAGACGTAATACAGTTGATAAGACTTCCAGAGCAGATTTCCACCAGTGCTCACAGGGGAGAAGAGGCTCTAACACAGTTAGAAATTAGTTGATGCTCACTCCGTAAAAGTGGAGATTTGACTCTCTACATGTTGACTCTGCTCTTAAAAAAGATGTCTCAGGCACAAAGACTGTCACAGAAGAAAATAGAGCCTCTTACCAGAGTACAAATAAAAATGAGAAAAGTAAAAATTAAAGTAGAAAAGTGAATCACTTCACTTCTGTTCAGAATAACTTCATTTTTATGTAAATATTCATATCCCTTTTATTCTTGAGTACTTAAAAATGTAAGTCTTGAAAGATAACATAGGAAGGGACAGCTTTTGAATAAAGATGTGATCACCGTTTTTTCCACTAAGCCTGTTATCACAGGCAAAATTACATTTATCTTTTGGTTCAGAAAGCCAGGAATAAAATTCAATGAACTCTTAATGTGTTTATATTTTAGGAAGGCATTTCACCTTATGGCGTGCACATATATTTTAAATTGCGACAAGTTAATTAAAAAGACTAACTCCAGGAACTTCGTGTTCTTTTATCAGCATCACTAATTTGCTTTTCAGGCGCTTCCCAAATGTGTTTCAGTGTGCAGCTTTGAGTCTCACCCTGCTGTACTCTCAGCCTGCTTAATGTGGGACACAAACATTTTTAATGTGTTTGTTTTTTCTTTGTCTTGTGCTCAGGTAATGATTATGACTAGATTCTTTAAGGAAAGCGAATACATTTTGAGTGAGTAAGATCAATCTACACCATGAAAATGGTGGCACATTTTGACATATTTCAGTATGATTTCCCCCATGTTCAAATGCTTGGCAATGATTGTTGACATATCACTATTCAAGGAGACATGTAGAGTGGTTGACTTTTTATCTAATACATCATTTCCGTAATCAGAGACCCATTCAATTATATCCTAGGTTTCTCTTTGCTAGATAATGGTTTTGGACCAAACATTTAACATGAAGTCAGCTCTCTTGTAGATGAGCCACAAGCCTATAGGAGAGTTTTCTTTGCCTCCTCCATCCACGGTATGGAATCCCTTTAATATTCAAGGAAAATAGACTCACTTTCTATTACTTACTACCTCCATCCATGACACGTTGTTATTTATAAGCATCTGAAGCACCATTGAGTTTCATTCTAAGGAAGCTATTTTTGTTTAATCTGAAATTTCAATAAATAGATTTTAACATTTGTCTGTGAAAAATATATGAATAAAATCTTTTTTATTCTTCCTTGCATTGAGATCATGTGTGTGTGTGTGTGTGTGTATGTACTGTTTTCCAAAGCCTCAACCTACTTGGAATAATAATTGTTAATATTTATTGTCCCTGCCCTGGGGCCAAAGGGTTTTTTATAACCTAATTACCAGAGCAAATTAAGACGAACTTGACGGTTTGAAAACCGGCCGTTTGATGTCAGTCTTTTAGCACCAAACCGAGATTCTCTGGTTGTGTAAAGAGCCCTGATAGTTTTTTTCCTCATAGGCAATCTTGATTTCAACTTGTATTTTTCCACTAAATGAACCAAATTCCCCTTTCTCATTCCATGGTAGGCATCGACCAGTGAGCATGTTTGTTTGTCTAGGGTGTGTTTCTGAGGACATTTCAAAGATGGGTTGAAATCTTACCATCTGTCTGGAAGGCACTGTGTATTCAGAATTCAGATAAGGACTTCTTTAAAGCCTGATTCTGAATGGGAGGATGAGTACTTTCTTCAAGTTCACTCCTTTTGATTCATCGTCCTTCCAAGGTGCCATCTGAGGCTGCACCCAAGCAGGTGGGTGACGGCAGAGGTGGATGTGATGGTGGAAAAGTGATTTAGCTGATGGGGTTTCAGAGCTTGTTCCTTATCATTATCGATTACCCTAGTTTCATTTTAAGGCTAAATTAGAGCATTTGATGATAAATCTTAAACATGTTAAAATTCATAGCCTGAATTTTGAAGTTAGAAAAACAAAGAGACAACGATATTTTGCACAAGGACCAGGCTACCTCACTGATTTTCTACTTGACAACACACTTCACGTTACTTCACAGGATGCAATTTATCCCAACTTCACTTCAAAATACATCCAAATAGAATAAATCACATTTGGGGACACACACACACACACACAAATGTGGTTAAAAATGTATGTTCTTTTCATCTTTTTCAGTAGATTAGTGATTTTTCTCTGCAAACAAACTTAATACAAATTTGTCTTCTTATTTTCCCAAAGATAATCCTTAATGAAATATAGAGCAAAGTCCTCAAATTTTTTTATTTCTAGATTATCTGATGGGAGTTAGGATGGAGAAGGAAGGGGAAAAAGAAAGGAAAAAAAATCACTTCTGATTATTTTGCAATTTGCTTTAATTTAAATCAGATCTAATTTGTTACCACAACAGCTTAACAGAGGCTGCACAAACAAATACAATGAATTCAGCATGCTTCAGAGTCAAGGGCTAAACTTGGATTTACTGAGGGCACACAGTATATTCAACTTTAGATTTGTAGAAAAAGAAATGCTAATGAAAAATAGGACCTGGTAGGGAATTGAAAAAAAAAAAAAAGCAAATCTCAGTGTAGGTGAATCATATGGGTTATTCAAATCAATGTCAGTAGAGCAGCAATTTCTTGTTTCAGCAAAAATGAAACACAACTGTTTTGTAAAAATAACATAGCATGGATTGCGCCTAATCTGGATCGGCCTCCTTTATGAATATTGTACTAAACCCCAGGAAATGATGCCATAGGCCCAGATTAGGGCCAAGATACATACAAAGCCAGTTGATACTATATATCAAGACCATATAAGGTCTTGACCTTGTTGACTTGAGCAAGCGTGGGACTGAGTGGCTCCAGGTTCCCCCCACTCCCAGACCTGTTCACACTTATCTGTTCACAACTTTTTCTTTCGTCAAGGTCAGAGCAAGCCAGGGCTGTGCGGAGACCCAGCGGTGGCAGACGGGATTGTGTCAGTGGAAGGGTGTGCAAAAGAAGAATGCCAATGACCCGCTGCTACCACTGGGTGCTAACCCAAAACAACTCCCCATGACTGTGAGAGCGGGCCCCTCCCACCAGTGCCTGAGGTCCTCACTGGAAAGGAAGCGCCTTCCCATGACTTCATTCTCCTGGAAAATAGCATTGGCCATTGGAAACACAGCCGTCCCTTTGAATAGAAACTCCATCATGGAGGGGCTGGAGGAAGGTTTTTTACACGGTACAGGATAAGATGCAAAAAATAGAACTTACAATTCAGAATATGTCATTTTTTCACCCACGTGATCCCACAGTTAGACAGAACAAGTGTGCCAAGACACAGATATTGTCATTTCTGCTAACAGCCACCACTTCACAGGTATTTTTAAAACAACGAAACACAGCGGCTGTTTCTCCTTTGCTTTTCAGGTTGGTTTTCTTTTTCTTGTCTCCAAAGAAATCTGCAACCTGATTTTAAACATCTTTTAATCTTCTCCCCTGTGATCCTCACTTCTCTTTTCTGAAATGGTGTGTGTATCTCTCCTAGGATGTGGGTAATCCTGGGATAGCAAACCAGGCCCGTGGAACCATTGTTAAACTAGCACAGAAATGATCATTCTGAAACTGAGCTCGGAAGGTTCCTTTCTCTGGAGGTGCTCAGGGAGAGAACATCGAACTGGTTATTGTTTGTGGGACTCATTCCACATCATAGAGGAAACATCATTTCACTGTGGCGGTAAGTGCTGAAGCTTCTTGTCGGGGCCACAGCGTGCAGTGATTGAATGACTGGCTTTGTTGAACCTGGCCTCTTACCAAAAACTCTAAGATGCCCCGGAAAGTCACCTATTACACAGATAAAGAGTCAAGATGTAACCTAGTTTGGGGCCAGCCAGGCAGGGAGTCCGCATTTCTCTTATTTCTAGAAGGACCTCATGAGAAACGTGCAGAGTAACCCAGCCTTCCAGCTGCTGAAAATTAGGGATGTCAGGTTTCCTGCTGAAGCCAGGCATGTCCCAGCCCACCAGTGGCACAGAAGTGGGACTGATGTCAGGCCTTCGGTTCCATCATTCTGGCCGATGCTCTCGTCCACTCTTCCTCCCATCGACTCCCTTCCCAGGTGTCAAAGCTGCAGTGTGGTCTGCGGCTTTCCCCACGGGGCCTCTGTCCTCTCCCCTCTGTCTTCACCGATATTTCCTGGCCTCAGATATGTAAATACTTACTCCCTGTCTTTAAAAATAATCTCATGTAATATGATTGCAATACCTTGACACCTTTCTTTAGTTTTACTCAATATCCAGTGTTTCAGAGCATGTAATTCCTGCACTAGTGCACACACACATGCATGTACGTACACACGTGCGAACTCGCTCCAGGAGCCCAATTGACATCATGGCATCTTTTCAGGCATCAAACATATAGTCAGGTCCTCTCTCGTATTATTTTCAGAGCGTCTAAGCAGATGTATTGTTCCAACTATAAATGACTGAATGGAGAGAAGTCGATCTGAAACACAGATGGTTAGTCTGGATCTGTCTAGAAAAACAACTATGCAACAGTTTGACTTCTGACCTGATGTTTTACATTCCACTGGGAGCTGCGGCCCCCCTCACACCTGTGGAGCAGCGGGGCCGCGCTCGGGGCCTGACAGCCGCTGCGCCCACTTCCCGAGCCCCTGCACTGCACACTCACTTCACACAAGAACTGAGATGGTATCTCAGCAACCTTGCTTTAATCCAGCAATGAATCACCTTTCCACTCACAGCCTGAGAGAGAACCTTCGTCCGCTTCAATTTGTTTACCTACCGTTTTCTGAACTAATCCCATGTAATATGACTGTAATTCTCTGGCTGCTTTCCTTATTTTTAATCAAACAGTAACCAGCATTTCACGGTGCTAATTGCTGCCCACTAATACACATAGACACACACACACCGCAGGCGGACACACGCAGACGCACACAGTCCCTCACAGGCACACACACCCCTCTGCAGGAACCTGTGTGTTGCACCTAGGCCTGTGATACCCTCCTTTCTGTCTTTTAACGATGATACAAATGCCAGGCTCACACCCAATAAAGGCATCACCCATGGGGCTATTCTTTCTGTCTTCTCTCTTCTTTGTCACCATTACCAATGAAGTGCCTAAGTTTCCATTTTTCCCCATATTTTGCAAATTTTAGCGGCGCAATTCTAATTCTCTCCTGCCCATCATAATGAAAAACACTGGTCATAAGTCAGATTCAAAGCTTGTAAAGAGAAATATTCATATCAATGCTTAGAGCCTACGATACACAATCCTTGACTCTACACAACATCAAACAAGGACAAATTACTATATTATTTTCCATTCTTTCTTTCTTCCAATCCCTACTCCTTAATTAGCTACCTAGTAAAATTCTGTGTAAAAGAAAGTTTAAGTCTCTTTCTCATCTCATTATTATAAGTCATATTCCAACTTCTGTTAGAATTCTGTTTCTCATCAACTACTTTTTTTAGTTTGATGTCAGATATTTATTTAGTTCTTATGGGTTGATCTCATTCACTGATTGAATAAATCATGCTGACTGCCTCTAGCATGTGTTTTGAGCAGGCAGTATTAGATGTGTTGTTGCTCACTGACTTCCTGTAATGTGCGGTCTCCTGAAGACAGACAAGCCTGAAATAAACGTAGGACATCAGCCTGAGAACCTTAGGTAAAAGGACAGAAATCAAATGTGAAGAACCATGACGAGAATCGACAGTCACCGAATTCCTCTCTGAGGAAATACTCCAGTTGAGATTTGAAGAAGGAGGTTATGTAAAATGCCTACAATTCCCAGGCTCATCTATAAATATTCATATATTTATATCTCTTCCCATCTCCTTCTGCTTTCGAAACTGGGCTTCAGGTGGACACTACCAATTAGCAAATCTGAAACATGACTGCTGATGAGAATATAGATACAATCGACCCAGCAGCTCTCCATCTGCTCACAAGTGCCTCCCTCCAAAGTGACAGAAGGAGGGCTTTTGGTAATTAATTGGAAAGCAGGAGATGAAATGGCAGGAGGGTATTGTTTGGCATCCTTCTCCCTCTGCGGCGGGCCTCTCACCTGCCTCCCGCACCGCAGCCTATTTCCGGTGGGAGTGGGAATTCTGCCCACAGCTCGCAGAGGAAGGAGATGCCTTTCTACCCACTGCTGCACCAACAGCAGTGCTAAGACCCCTTCGCTCTCACCCTTATTCTCATGCTCGGTCCCATCCCCTTGCGCCTTCTTCCAAATTCTCTCTTGTTTTTTAATTCTAATTGTAGAGACTCAGGACACAAGTACTCTGCATGCCTTTTGTGTATATATTGTTTGAAGTTTTATTGAAGGAGCATCACATCATAATATTGCATATATTTCAGGTACACAGCATTGTAAACCAGGACATGTACAGAATACAGTCACTTCATCACCAGCAATCCATCCTACCCTTCACCAGAGAACTGACCCCTTTTAGCTGATTTGCCACCTCTGTTTTCTTCTGGTAACCACTAATTTGATTCTATGGACTTGAAGTCTATTTTTGCTTTCTTTCTCTATGTGTCACTTGAGTTACATTATATGCCTGCCTTTCTCCCTCTGATTCATCTCACTGAGTGTAATTTCCTCTATGTCTAGCCATGTTGCTGCAAATGGCAGAATTCCCTTTTTTTATGGTTCTAGTACCATCATGTTAGGTCGCAAGTCTCCTAGCATCACTAGATACATATACCTTTTAATCTTAGAATGTATCGAGAAAGGTGATTAAGGATGGTGGAATCATCTCTCCTTTGTTCTATTGATTAGCCTGAATGTCTAGAAATTTAACTTAAAACAACTTAATCAAATTACACATTAGAGAACTACAGATCTGACCTAAAACCCAATCTCCCTGCTTTATAGGATGATCGTTTGTTCTAATTGTCTAGGATAGTCCTGGTTTATTAATTATTTTGTCTGCTAAAAAAACAAGCTTATACTTATTATCCCAGTGAAATCATTATTAGATCTTCTTCCTCATAACTGCCAGTTTAGTGCATCTATTACATGTCCCCCTTCAGAGTCCGCTGATCATTCCACTGTCCATTGTACCATGTGTTTATTTGATTATCAGTTAGTCTGTGATTTTTTATATGCAATATTTCCAGTTGTAGCATTTTGTTACATGAAAGAAAATGAGAGATTTAGAGTGCTGATTTTTCTTATGTGGTGTAGAAACTCTCAGAATCGACCCATCCACAGATCTTAGTTGCTCACTTAGGAACATTATTTATCTATTTGTGATATAGTCAAGAGAATGACTGTCTAGGAACTCCAAGATGTGATCAAAATTAGAGTCATACATCCCAGTGGACCACACTGAAGACCACCGTGGGAAGTAGGGTTCTGAGTTTATAAATATATAAGATGCCTTGCAGTGGCTGCCTTGTCAAATATCTTTGCTGATGCTACCTCTGATGATACGCTGTCCTTACACATGACATACTTTCTGCATGGAGCTCATGAAACACGAGTCACAGTTCTTGCAGAGTTTCTTGCTGGGCCTCCAGCATGGACCCAATGGCATTTCTTTCCATCTTATGCTCTCTCTGCTGGCACAGGAGCCACTTCTTCAGAAACAGGGCTTTTTGCTCGTCCTCCTCTAAGGGGAGCTCTGCCTGTGAGCGCTGTCTCTTTATCTGAGAGCCTCACTGGGGTAATAAAATCATCAGTGGGAATTAGCTTCTGGGGAGCCATTTCCAAAGCTCCATACAGAGGCCACCAAGTAGGACTCCAATCTGTACCTCTTTGAGAGGGAGGGTCTGACCAGATACCACAAAATGCCAGTTACCAGTCCTATGAAGGCAGGTACCATGACACAGGTGGAGTTCAAGAGATAGACCTGCAGGAGGTAGTTGTTTGCAGAACACACACCTTGAGAATCAGAACAAGCAGCACTCATTCCATTGTTTTGCTGTGAAGAGATAACCATTTCATTAAAAAATATGCTACGCTTTCAGTTCTCCCATTTGATAGATGCAGAAAGGGCTTTGTAAGAGAAAATAATAACTGGCCAAATGCTTGGAACTATAGCCCAAGCTCAATATACCTGCTTGATAAACTTAATTCCTATACTAAGCATGCTGACTCCGTAAGTCAAGATATTTGTAATAGTCTCTGAGCTTTGCATTTTTTCTTTGCTTTATTATTTCCATTCTGTGGCCTCATGAATTCTAAATCCTGGTCTGTTTTATCCAAAGAAAAACTGCTTGCTCAAAGGGGGCCAAACAATGAGAGGTGAATATGGGTCATTTAACTTTGTGTTCCTTATCTACTCACTTTGGAAAGAACTGACCTTCACGGACAAGAAGGATTATTAATAAGTACTTATCTGATGGTCAAGCGGGCTGAGAAGTGTTACATAATTCTAGAGAATAAATAAAGATTCTCCTAAGCATCCTCCCAAGTTTCAGGAAGAGCAGCTATAAGGCCAAGGCAGTCTTCACCGTATTACCTGATGTTGTGATGTATTATTCAATCAACAACAATACAATAATTGGAGAACAGTTACTGGCTCTATGTGAGGTACATGTTTAGTCATCTCTCTTGGCAAAGGAACAAATTCAATAACAGAGAAGATAAAGAAGCTGTCTTCCATATATACAAAGGGATACTATCTGCTGATCAGACATATGAAATCCTGCAATTTGCAATAACATGGATGGAACTGGAGAGATTTATGCTGAGTGAGGTACATCAGAAAGAGAAGACAGACGTGTGTGATTTCACGCATATGTGATATGTACAGGAAGCAAGCATGCCAATGAACTAAATGAAACAAAAAATAAACTCAGTATATAAAATCAAATTAGTGGTAACAAGGAAGTAAGATGCAAATTGGGTGGAAGGGTCAATTGCATCATGAAGGGAGTTCGAGACTGTTGATAACAATAAACATAATAAATATAACCTAGTGCCTATGAGATGAATTGATCATGATGCATGCCTTAAGTCTTTGTAATGCTGTGATGCAGTGTTCTTCAAAAATTAATTAAAAAATACTCAAACTAAAGCTATCACAAAGCAAAAATAAATAAAAATGTGATTTTGCCGATTCTCAAAATTAAAGATCCTGCACATTGCATTCTTCATATATCTCTTTATATTTTATTATATAGAGCTGGACTTCCATATAGAAAGACAAAAGAAAAGATGTTCATTGAGCACTTACTCATTTCTGGGCCTTGTAAAAGTTACTTCACAGACATTTTCTTATGCATTCCTGACAAGAATTGAAATCATTTTCCCATATCTGAATTTGAAGTTCCTGGAAATGAAGTAACTGCTCAAAGATTGTTATGGTGAGATAAGCTACAATCACATTTCCATTCTCCAGGATTTGTTCAAATTTATACATAAAAGGAAATGAGAATGGAATCAAGAGCAAGCTCTAAGAAAATCATTACACACACAAGAAGGAATTAAAGGAGGAAATGAGAAGCAAACAAGCTTTAAAACTGTCACATGAGACAATACAAGACACCATATATTGACAAAAGGGCTAATTCCTCTGTCAGGAATCACAAGTATCTACGTCTTTGAGGTCAGCTCCCGGAAGACTGCTGTGATTCGTTGGTGCTGTTCTGTCTCCTGGATTATTATCTTCCTTGAAGTTCTGTGCTCTTATCTTCCATTTGCTCAAGCAGTCATCTCAATTAGTCTTGACTCACTGGTTTTAGGACAGAAATATGTGTGGTCAGCTCTGGTAGGGGTCCATGGTTTTCCTGACCTTCTGTTCTGTGTCAGCAATTTGCCTTTTGTTCCCACTGTGGCAGATTCTTCAGTGTATGCCTCTCTCAATCCTACCCCATGCACCATGATGTGGGCACTTTCCTTCTGCTCTTTCAAGGTCAAGGCTGAAGTCCAAGTCTATAGTCTCCCCTGGTCCCCATACCCCTCTGGCTTTCTACAGACAGATGCTCATGAGGCAACTGCTAATGCTTGTTGTCTCCAGGAATATATGTGAGGAGATCTGAAGCCCTGGAGATGGGGCAACATTGGACCAACTTGGGGAGGGGGGCGGTGGTTTGCGGCAGGCATCCCCTTAGGCTCCTGGACACGATCCTTGTGTAGTTCGCATGCAGCCAATAGACTCACTTCTCTTAATTTCCTTTGTTAACCTAGTACCCTCCTCCCAGCCTGCTCCCACCCCTGTCCAGAGCTGAGACTTTAAATGGGGTGAGAGATAAGTGGTGCTCTTTGTCAGTGTCCCCCAAAGCTTGAGAAGTCTTACACAATTTTTATTGTCCCTAAGAGGAGCAGTCATGGTCATGAAGGTCTCCTTTGAAATGGAGCTGCACCACCTTGTCGCAGGGATAACATGGATAGCATCCAAATGTTTTCACATGGTTGTGGATGTGGATATAGATATGGATATGATTAAAGTCTCCAGATCACTTTTTATTGTTTTTGCTTTAATGGTGTGCTTGATTATCTCTGTCAGAGACCCAGTCTGCACAAAGCGGACGAGTGTCTAAGACGGTGTCTCCATCTTCCAGTACTACAGTTGAAAGGGTTCTCTGATGACTGTGCATCCATATGCTTGATGCCCAGCACATGGGTGGGTGATGCTCCTGGGTCCCTTGGCATCTGCTGCTGGGCCCCATACTTCCACAAATCACTTTTGTTCATGGATGAAGACCAAATGGTTGTTGTTGATTCAGGAATACGAGGAGGGGCTTCTTATTCAGCCATACTCCTGATGTCACTCTGTTCAAGAAGATGATGCTGACATAGCAAATTAACTTAATCATCCATAGACCATGTTGGATACATTGGCACTAAGATCAAATCTTTCTTAACACTTAGAAGCACCTTTTTCAGTTGAAAGGAACAAAAAAAAAAAAAAAAAAGGTGTGGATTTAATATCCTAACCTTCAGAAATAATAGGCAGGCCTCAGAAATAAAGAGAAAGGACAACCTCCTGTCAATTTAGTGTCACATTGGACCTTTGCCTAATGAGCACACCCTGGCTTTATTTAATTCCCCAGGAGAGTGAACGCTTGTTCACTGCAGTCTCTACAATGGATGAGGGCCAAGACCATGAAATGTTGCATTTTAACTTGAAGATTTTTAAGCTGGATTTCTGTTTGGGAGATGGATAATAACAAAGAATATGGTTTGATTGTGGGTTATTAATTAGTTTCTGTACTTCACTTGGTAATCTTAATCTAGCATTTTTTTTTTGTTTCCATGATAGTATTTTTTCAATGCCTCAAATTTTCCTTTCCACTAGATTTAATATCTTTCTGATGCCTTCAACACAATAATTCTTTAACACAGGTGGCCTATATATTTGTGTGAAAGCCATTTCAACTTTTTGAAGTTGTATTTTGAAAAGTCTTATGTGTTCTTCTAACTCATTTTCATGGGTAACTATCCTGATTTCAAGAGAAATTTACTGGTGAAAAAGGACAAAATATAGAGGGAATTATCTCTTCATTATGCCCTATAAAAATATCTAAGTATGCTTTTATTCTTAGATATTTTTGTTTTTATTCATGTTTACATAGGCTTTCTATTGAAATTATTTCTCAGTTTTCTCCTGTTCAGTTTTAATCACACTACAAATAAATTCATTTAGTAAAATCTTTCCATGCAATATAAACTCATTTATATTTATTCCATCACTTTGATCACCATTGTCTAATATATAAACAGAAATCAGAATGTAAAGAAATATTTCATTTATAAATTAATTTCTTTATATTATGTAGATAGTCTCTTATCTACATGACAGACAGCAAATTAGAATTAAATAAGCTTGCAGTTTTTCAATCAAGTTATGAACTTCAAAATAGTAATATTTTTATCTCACAGTTAGAAAACAACATGATGAAATTGAAAGAGTAAACAGAAAAAAGAGAACCATTCACCAAATTACTTTATATCTTGGGTATCAAAATTATGTTGATAAGGAAATTTTATTTGAAGGTAAAGATTTATTAACAGTAAATGGACTAGCTAAACAATGTTTAAAAAGTGTTCATGCTAAAATTACATTTCCAAATTAATAGCAATCTGGAAATATGATTCAAAAACATTGAACATTTGTGCTAGCAATGCACTGAATTTTCTGATCTGTAAGGCTAAACAGATGTAAACTATGGAAGAATTAGACAAATCATTAACATACAAAATATATACAGAATTCACAAAAGTCAACAATAACCTGATTAAAGTATGGGCAGAGGATCTGAAAAGACGTTTCTCCAAAGGAGACATCCAGATGGCCAACAGGCACATGAGAAGGGGTTCATCATCTCCTATTATTAGGAAAGTGCAAATCGAAACAACAAGGAGGTATTTCCTCAACACCTGTGGAGAATGGCTATTACCCCAACATCCAGAAACAGCGAATGTTGGAGAGGGCATGGAGATAAAGCATCACTGAGAGCTGCTATTGGGAATATAAATAGGTGTAGTCACTATGGAAAGTAGTATGCAGAGTCCTCACAAAATTAAAAATAGCAGCTGCATAATCCAGTTATCTCACTCTGAAAATTAATCTCCAAAATACAAAAACACTGATTTGAAGAAAGATATGCACATCCATGTTTATTGTTACATCATTTAATATAGCAAAGATCTGGAAAAAGCCTAAGAGCCCACAGACATATAAGTGGATAAAGAATCTGTGGAATTTACACAAAATGAAATACTACTCAGCTATCTTATATGTGTACATATGTATATATGTGTTTGTTAGTGGTGGTCCTGTAGTGTATAAAGATGTTGATATAAATGATGCACACCTAAAACTTATAAAATATTCTAGTTCACTGTTACCTCAATAAAATAAGTTTATAAAATAAGCAGTGTTTTCAAGACACTTGAAAACAGTGTGGAACCAAAACAAATTGAACTTTGAGGAACTTTGAATCTATATTTAGAAAGCAGTACAGTGTCGTTTAAACATGGTCACTATTCTGTAATAATTTATGATGGCCATATCAAACAGATCTTTTGCATAAAATAATATTTTAGGAGATGATGGATCTAACGTTTAGTGAATTATAGGGTAAGAAGTAAGAAATAGAAATAATTATAAATATCCCAGTCATTTTCCATCCTATCCTGGTTTGTTTTTCAGGAATACATGGCTAACAGTGAATTCTTAAGCAAAAGTGCTCTGTAAAAAGCCTGCTATCTCCATTCACACATCTGTAATTGTTGTCTGAATGATTTAGTGTGATTCAGTGACCCAACACACATTATCTAAGTCGCACATCCTTAACATCCTGCTGTGTTTGTTGTCAAGAAATGATACCCATTTATTTTCCTATAATTCTGTAGGTCCAATCTAAGCAGAATGTGGCTAAGGCTTCACAAGGTCAAAATCAAGTGTCAATAGGGTGTCACATAGTCTTTTCTGGACCATTCACAAGAGAATCTGCTATGAAGCTCATTAAGAATTTTGGCAGATTACAGATCTATGTGATAATAGGACCAAGGTTGCTGACTGTTGACCAGTAATTGTTCTTAGCTTCTAGAAGCTGCCTATATTTTCTTGGTCCACAGTCTTCAAGCCAGCAAAGGGAGTTTGAGTCCTTCTCACACTTTCAATCTCTCTACATTCCCTTTTTCTATTCTCTTGCGCTGCCATTTTGCTGAATCCAGACAAAGAAATCTCTTACAATTAGTTTGAGGCTGTATGTAATCACAAGAAAATTTATTTTAATGTCATTATTTAGTAATTTTAATTGCATCTAGAAAGTGTCACCATAGTACTACCTAGATAAGTGTTTGCTTGAATAGTGAGAGATGGAGAAGACAGCTTTGGAATTCTGCCTGCCTCAAGCTTTATTTAGAAGGATCTAAAAGATTTTACCCTACCTATAGGCCAGCATTTCTTTTTAACTATTATGTGATTGTTGAAATAATTAGTTAGAACACGTTTCTCTCATTTTGCTCTTTGAATAGATACACCTTTCCAAAGCTTTTCCTGTGTTTTTTGTGAAATCTGTGTTCCTCTAACTCAAATTGAATCTTAAATATGATGGTGTCTTTTGTCTTCTTTCTTATATTATCTTAAGTTAGGTATTGTGCAAAGCAAATATACCACTTCTGTTTTCTGCAATGTCTCTTCCTTTAGAAGGACAGTTAACTACAAGTTTACTGTGTCCCTGTACATTGAAAATCTCTGAATATTTTCACTTTCTTACCCTCACCCTGAACTTCAGTTAAAACATACTACTAACTTTTTCTCTAGTAAGATAGGAGTTCTTTACATGAAGACCCCAGAGAGACAATGTGTGAAAGTCACGTAAGAAAGGAAAATGTACTTTTTTTACATTAACCTCTAACCAAATTTTAATATTTCTTAAATTATAAATGTAGTTCACAGTCATAGCAGTTTTTATCAATACTTATAACTGACACACAAAAAACCCACAGATATTTGCATATAAATGATAATTGTTGCAGATGTATAAAACTATCATTTATACTAGTCATTTCATTAAGATTATTTCAGTATTAACCATCACCATACTACTCAGTTATTGCTAAAAACTATGAGACTGCACATGATTGTGTGCTGATGCCTCCAACTTATCACAGGAATTACTTTCCACCTTTAGTAGTTCCTCATATAGCAAATGGTCTAGAGTCCTGTTGGCCTATTGCCTTGTATTATTCCCTCTCCACAATTATTTTCTGAATATATGGAAGGATATCATCAGAGAATTCTGTCAGTTTTATATATATGGAGAATTTTTAGAGTTTTGTTTTGATTTATCCTTACTATTTTTGAGTATATCTGTTTGTATACCTTTCTTCCATCTGAGATTATCTGATTTCTCATTCATTCCTAAAAGGTATTTTATTTTTTATTAAGCAATCTAGTTATAGAATTCTGGACTGATAGCTCTTTTCCTTTCTATAATTAAATTACTCTTTCCTCTAAACTCCATGGAATTCAACTGTTATTCAAATTGTATTTTTCCTTATAGATAAGGTTTTATTTTTCTCTCCCTGCTTTCAAGATTACTTTGGTGTTAATTTTCTGAAATTTGTGATGTCTTTGTGTTCCTTTCTTTGAGAAATACAGTTTTGGGTTTACTATTTTTTAATATATGTGGTTATATCTTTTGAAAAATAACAAATGTATTTTAGTCATTTCTTTTAGTTTTTTTGTTGTCCCTGTCTCTTTCTTGCCCTTCCCGGTTACTGTCAGATCTTTTGTTAGATTCATATTGATTTCCAAGTTGCCTATCATATTTGATTTCAAAAATTCATTGGTCAGTTAATTTTGTAAATATATATTTGACCTTGTTCAGATTGGTTTATCTTTTTTCTTTCTTTCTTTTTTTTTTTTTTTTGCCTATTCATTCTAACAATTGATTCTATCCTCTGTCCTGTCCATTCTTCTTTTCATCCTACCTTCTGAGTTTTTAATTCTAAAATTACATGTTTTAGTGCAGACATTTCGTCTGGTCCATCTGAACAGCTTGTAAATCTTGTGCTCAGCTGTACTATTTTGTTTCTTCATTTCAGTCCAGTGTGTTTGCAAATGTTTGAAGCATTGTTATCATTACTGCATCAAAAACTTTGTAGGATAAATCTAACATCCCTGTCATCTTAACATTGACATCTGTTGATAGCCTTTTCCTTTGATTTTCTCTCCTACTAGGTCTTGCAACTGACATGTGATTATCCAAGGAACCCTGGACAATTCCCAGTTATTTCTGAGAGGCAAACTTTTATTTCGACTTACTCATTTTGCTGGCTTTACGAGGCACTGCTCTATTCATGGGAGTGACTCCTTGTTAATCGCAGGTGGAGTGAGGCCATCTTTCCCCATCGTTCTCTGCTGATTTCAACATACAATTCTCTTCATTATCACTTGCCCGAGTGGGAGTTTGGGCAGCTCCAGTGACATTGAGTCCAGAAGGTCTTATGATTACTGCTCAGTAGTAAATGCTGTAATTTTTGTTTGTGTTCCACCCACCGCATCTCGGCAGAATGGAAGGTGCCTGTCTAATGGCAGCCAGCACAGGAAGCTTAGGCTCCTCATTGTTTTTCCCTGTGGTGAAGGGCCTGGAGCTGGCCATCAAGAATGCAGTTCCCATTTCCTTACTGGGCTTTCCTCATGTCAGCTGGTGGAAGCATTGGGCTACCTTTATGCTTTCTCACATTGGAAGTAGAGGCTCCCCACTCAGACTCTGAAACATGAGTGAGAGTAGAGACATTTATTCTTCTGTTGCCTTGGGAAAAAGTAGAATAGATACCATATGACGGTTTTCTACTCCATCAGAATGGTCATATCTTTGTCCTTCGACTACAAGGAGCAGGTCTTGTTAGTACTAGGTCGATCTGCAGGTATTTGACTGCTTAGACACCATGTTGATATAAATGAAGGAAAGAGAAGTCCAGCAACACTACCACCAACATATTCCTCAGGTCTGGGGGTCTTTAGCTGGTGTGCACATGCACATGCATTCACACACACACATGCACGTGTTCACACACACAGAAACAAGGTGTTTTTAAATTTCACTAATGGTAATAATGAAAAGTCCATCTACTTCATTTTTCCGGAAGTGGAATTCTCCCACACCATGTATTTCCAGTGTATTTGAATTAACATCAAAAGCTAAAATCTCTGCTTTTCAATTATGAAGATGTTATTGGTATATTATTCATATCTTTTGATTGATAGACCTTTATCCTTCTCATTTTTTTTTAAAACAACCTATTTATTTATCATATAAAATTTTTTGTAATCTGACTCTGGTTGTTGAATATTTTCAATGTTAGTGAATACGTCATGATTTTTGTTGTTTTTTAAATAAAGATTATAGAAGTTTGATAGAAAATTTTCAAACAATGCCTTATAGATGATGCTCTTCGATTTCATGAGCTAGTACCTAATTTTGGAAGATAATATGTATTTTTTAGTACTGACAATTGGAAAACTTTAAATAACACCTAACTGAAGTGTAAAAAGTTCCTCAAATGCCAAGATTTAGACTTTAATCATCATCCCTCTCCACAAACAATGCTAATATTAGATTAAAATGTATGAAGTTTACATGGGGGCGTGATTATCTTTGTAAGTCTTCTGTAGCTATGAAGTTATTGAAAGAATAATATGGATGAAATTAAGACAAAGTTTTCCCTTAAGTTACGGATGTTTTATAAAATAACAGTATTTTTCATAATACCGTAATTTTTTAATTGCTCTGGGACATATATTTTTTGGGGGTCCATACTATATTTTGTGTGTCCTATAGTGCTATTGGGGAGGAGTATCCCCCGCTTTTTAAGAAACACACATTTTTTTTTAATTTTTAGAATCATGAGACTCCAGAGAACTTAGGGTTCTACCAACTGAATCTCATGATACTTAAGATATTACTTTTTAGTAAATTAATTTCAGAAAGTGCACTTGAAAATCCCAATATGTAGATTTTATTTCAGTAAGTGAAATCTTAATTGAGTTAGTCAAATAATTTATGAACCTAAATGTTGGTTTAGGACTTACACACAAAAAATGGATACAGGAGAGTATTGTTCTTTCATTATTATGAGGTTGACATTAAAATACCATCACAACGTAAAGGAGAGTGTAGGTCTTTCCATGCAGAGTAGTTCTGCCTGCAACTAACTTGCAATTTTGTTGGAAGTTATCTCTCCTCCCTGGTAAGCAGCGAGTAGACTTAGGAGGAGAGCAGATGAAGTAAGCGTGGTGCAGGTAATAAAATAATAAAGGATATAAATGTGTAGGCAAGAAATCTTGTTTAACTCATGAGGTAAATGTACTACTGTGCAGAGGGATTTTGAGGAGCAGCAGTGTGATCTGAACAGTCGTTCTCTGGTGAGCGATCATGTTTATAAGAGATGAGCTAATGGGAAGAATGATCAAAAGGAAAGCAGTGTGAGAGCTGCCGCCTGTTACGGACATGTGTCTGCACAGCATAGCAAAGGCGAGAAAGCTGAAGAACTAGTGTTAACTTCCAGACTTCAAGAAAAGGGATCAATAATTAATAACTCCCAGATCTCTGACTCTTAAGTGTGTGGTCAAGAACGGCCGATCATTTAGCTGACTACAAACCATGAAAGACATTTTTCAGTTAGAAAATCCTGCTCCTAACATCAGAGTACATCAATTATAATAAAAACTTTCCAGAAGCATTTCCTTCCAGGAATCTGGTTTGGAAAGTTAAACAGCTACTATTCATACTTCCATACAGCAGTTTCCCTTGACAAAGCATAATGCATTTGAAATACATATCCTTATTATAATGCCATTCATAGTGTCATAAAGTCTGCTGTGTTCTTCTATAAATCAGAGGAATTTAAGAGAGAATATGAAAAAGTCAACCACAGTCTGGAGAATGATATCACATGGACAATTACAAGCTGGTTGGAAATAATATTATTTGTTGCTTTAAAAAAATCTCCTAGAGATTCAGTATGTGTTGCAGTCAATAAAACATTTATTTTTAAATAGTTAATTTCAAGCTCCATTAAAAATGCTGTTATATGTTTTCTTCTTATTTTTATTGATTGCATTTCTTATGTCATGATTTGCTGAAATACAGTTGTCTTTTTATAACCATGTCAATTTTCATGATTCCCTTAAGTTGGTGAAATTTGGAAAAGGACCTTACTTAGATTTCTTATAGCAGCATAATATAATCCATTATATTGATTCTTTTATTAAATGGTCTTTTGTTAGATACGGTATCCAGAATGACATTTGAATCTGTACATTGCGTATGCATCATTATAAATAAGGGTGAATCAATAGGCAAATAATTTTTATTACAAACAAAATAAATGGTTATTTGGTTAATTGTCAAGTGATCGGACTTCAAAGTATTGCCTGTAGCAATATCATTAACTTGAAAGGATTCTTCACACAAAGAAAAGAACAATATCATTGTGAGAGAACGATGAACTCCAGTTTTTAGAATTAGGAAGCAATATTTGAGGATCAGTTTTGCTTTTGTTTATTTGCTTTTGTTCATGTGCATTTAGAATTCCTTTTGGAAAAATGGGAAACAAAGCCTCTATTATTGAATTATTGCAAATTTGGTATGTTTGAAGGCATACCAATACATTTAAATGATGCTGAGGTTCTCACATAACTGTATATTTGCATATAATTATTTTAAGAATTTGTGAAAGTTCTCTTAGTTTTAAAAGTTCACAGTGAAAGAATTATTGATATTCCTATTTAGAATTAAAAAATTTAAATACATTTGTAGAAAACATAAAAGAAGTATTCAGTTTAGATTAAAATATAGAAGTCATAAATTGCCTCAGAGTAAGTGAAATAACCACATAAATCACACAAGATTTTTTTTTTTAAATATCTCTATTCCAAATGCTCTTTTCTGGTCATAATATAATTATATTAAATCAAGCTATACTTAGGAAAACATCCTAAAATGATTTTCATATATGGGAAATTTATCCTTATTGTTAAATTAGGTTATGGCATACATACTGAATTCTTTGTGTTTCTAACATATAATTTTTCACCTCTTTTGAATGATCTAAGAGACCCATTTTAAATTTCTAAATCTGTAGTACTTTTTAAAAGAACTGATATTTTGGCCCAAGACCTTTGGCAATTACAATGCCATGCATCTGCAAACAGAATGGATTCTGTTCTCTTAACTCCAAAAATGTGAACTTCAAAAGGTTCATAGAAGATGTATTGCATTCTAGCATATGTATCTGTCATGCATAAGAACTAGTTAACTAATTTGCTTGCTTTGGGGTCATTTTTTTCTTAGAAACTATATATAATTCTTTGAATTCAAACTCATAAAATCTGTTGATGAGATTCAGCTTCAGAGGAATATTTCCTGACTCATAATATTTCAAAAAACACATTTCTGGAAACGTTACTATATTAAATCTTATTAATACAGAGGTCTGGAGCAGTCATTATTGAGTTGTCATCAGAGTCTACAGAATATAAATCTAAACAAATGTGTCCAGTATAAAAAGAATTCTTTATTAAAACCACCTTGCTTTAAGGTTCTATTACCTCAATATGTGACTTTAGTGTGTTTAAACAGGGTTTTCCCTCAAGTCATTGGAAGAGGCCACTGTGTGCTAGCGTTCTATCAAAAGTGACACCCTTAAGACTTGAGAAGAACTGCTTGGAAACCTTCCTGCTTTCTTGTAAGGTACACCCAGTCAAATTGATCATTCTAGGTGCAATTTTATTATAAATGGTGGAACCCAAATATTCTGAAGGTCCAGGTGATTAAAGTTCTTCATAATGTCTGTGATTGTTTTTAACCTATATGTCTCTACTTCCAGGCTTTGTCTTTCCCTTTTAATCATTCTCTTTTCTTAATTACCACATTCTAAAAGATACAATCAGCTAAGTAGATTGTCCATCCTTTGAGCAAAGTCACCTATTTATTAGCATGAACTTGAGAGGTATCCTTGTGAGCAGTTCACTTTCTCAGGCTCCTTAAAATGCTGACATTTGATCTTCCTCTTGCAAAATGCACCAGTTTTGAAAATGTGTTTCCAGGGGACTGAGAAGGCTGAGCTTTAGAGCCGCACAGATTGTTATATGTGATTTGCTACAGCTCACATTACTGCAAGGTGGAAACAATGTCAGCAGGAGTAAAATCAACTCTTTATGTAACTCATTGTACAGAGCGATGCATGAGCTAATAAAGTCAGTATTAATATGTTGCCACTGTGCATAATAATTCTTAAATATAAGTCTCTCCTCTTACACATAGGGCAGTTACTGGATGCCCAGTTATAATAAACTGATTTCAGCACTGCTTGTGAAATTCTTTAACGAAGCCAAAATTATGTGTGTCTTTCCAGGACTCTAATGGGCAGGGAAATAATGCCTGGTGCTATTTTATTTCAAAACAAGGAGCATACCATATGCTTTAGCCAAGTGAGGGAAGATGGAGTTCACGAAACTCTCAGCAGCCAGTCTGCACCTTGTGACTCAGTAAGGAGAGCTGTTCTAAATCGGGATCAGAGCATTAGCCAACGGCCTTTAAGAGAGGACAGTACTTCTTCCTGCCAAGTGTATCAATGACTTCCTTGTGAAGAAAGACTATAAAACAAGGCAGAGACACCTTGACCATTGAGTTTCTTCCCAAAGGGGTGGGATCAAAGTCTGAATGGAAAGATACCTCAATCCCAATATCCTTGAGATAGAAAAACTACTGCTGAGGTTGAGTGTCCAAGATGAATAGTGATGGCAATGGACCCTTCCACTTAGACATGTGTGTATAATTAGGAATGCTCCCAAATCTTTGAGAGCACATTCTTACAATATCACAGCCACAGTTATTTCACGAGAGTCTTATTGCTTAAATTTAAGGCAAGCTTACTGGGGAAACACAAGAAGCAGAAAGAATGAATTTGCCTTTTTATGTCCAGAGCTTTCAGGTGTTAGTTCAAAATTAGAAAGAAAAGAAGAATTGTCTTTGAACTGGCTTGTAGCTCTATGCACATTCCCAAGCGTTTTCAGACCAACTTTAAAGGTAGGATTAAGTACGGATTAGTGTGGTTTCACTCAAGTATTTTAGCTTTTGGCCATCCTGCCAGGAGTTTGGTTTCCCTGGCCCTGATTAGGTGAAGGGTTTGCCAGATGTGAGGTGGCTGTAGGTCAATCAGCATGAGACTAAGAGCCATGGATGGCCTGGGAAGGGCTTCGAGACAGCTCTTCGAAGGCATCGCTCTGGCCACTTAAGGATCCGTGTGTTTCTGGCTGCTGTGTTCCAATGCTTTTGTTTCCCCTAATGCACTATTGATCTTGTGAGGCTGGGAGACCCGTGCCAGTGTGCCTTCAGCTCAGAGATGACCACACCTTCCAAACATGGTGTTGCGTCTCGAAATGATGGGCTTTCTTAAGATCAATGACGCTCTAACATTTTACACATAGGAATTAGCTTCTGAATGGACCAGTTGCTTCATATGTTAAACCATCAATGCATTCCATTAAATTACATCAAGGAAAATGTCACCTCTTTGATTTCCTGAAAAGAAAATCTTCACAAGGACACAGAGACCCTTTTTTCTCTGAAAATCAGCCTTGTTATTTCTTGTGTGTCTGACATGATTTTTACTCAACCACAATGAAGTCATAATTCCAATACAAACTAAAACCCAGATACACTATATCGTTACTATCCTAACAATTTTCAGTGTTAAATTTGGGGACACATTTCACTTTGATTTTCTTTATATTTTCATTATTTAAGCCATAAACTATTTATTATTGTGCATAAGTCATGTTTTTTCTTTCTCTATCATAACTTCGGAAATTGTTTATTATTGAATTATTTTAAGATTGTGAAGAAAAACCATCAACAAAACCACTTTTTTGGAAATGCATTTCTTTGAGATCAGAAGTGATGATGTATTTTGAATTTGTGGGACAAGATTCTTGAATCTACAATTTTTGATCCTTTATGGTTACTGTTTGTATATTTCTGTACATAAAGAATTTAGACATCAATATAGTCCAATACTGTCCTTCAACCCCACCTGCATCTTCAATTTCCCTCCTATAAACTTAATTTGCTTTTTTGGGTGGGAGGTTAAAGTCTGTTAACATTTGATCTAGCTCATATGTAAAGTCTCCTTTTCTTTAGTTTAGTTCATTATCTCCTCAATGTCTTTATACACTGCATGTGAGTAACATCATGTGATGGACTGGGAGGGAATTATGTCTAGTGAGATAAGCCAGAAGGAGAAAGACAGAAAACTTTTTCTTTCTCATCAATGATCCCAGATTTTATTTCAAGGGCTCATTCTATGTAATCTTTTTAACCACTTCAACTACCATTTACAACTTTAAATCTTCTCTACTTTTAAACATCATTGGTTTTACTATCCAAAGGTATTCTAACATTTCATTCAGGCATACACTTTGAGTTCTAAAGTATGAGGCTGCGTCATATGTGTTCCGATTTCTCATCTTTCCATTGTTTCTTCTCCCTTTATGGTAGTCTGAAATGTTTAATGATGTCCTCTGCCTGAGGAACTTTTCCTTTAGCTGTAATTTTCAAATATGACTACCAGCAAATTAACTGAATTTTCCTTTGTCAGAGACTGTCTTTAGTTTTCTGTCATTTCTGAAACTTTCTTCAGTCTTTGAAAAATCACAGTGCAGCCTCCCACCTCTAGCCAGCTTCTACAGTTCAGAGAAAAAATCCACTGTCTTTGGGTGATCTAGACACAATATGTCATTACTCTTTGTCCACTCTTAAGATTTTTTTTGCTTTATTTTTAGCTTTTAGCACTTCATGCAATCCAGTTTTTAGATTTCTTTTCCTTTTGTCTGTAGTTTACTTACTTTCTTTGCTCTGTACGTAATTTCTTCACCAAACTTGGAAAGGCTAAAGCCATGATCAGTTCATCAATCCTACTTTCTTTGACCTCTCGTTCTAAAGTTCTAATGATACAAATCTTGGATTGTTTTTCTTATCTCTCATGTTTCTGACTCACTTTTCATTTTTAGTCTATTTTTTATTGTTTAGAATGAGCAAATGCTAGTTATCTTTCTTCACGTGTATATCCTGACATCCCCTCTACTATTGAGCCTGTCACAAGTTTTTGTTTTTTTAATTGGTTATTTCATTTTTACCTCTAAAACTATTGTTTGGTTATTTTAAAGACATCTGTCTTTGATAAGATTTTCTATTCTTTTGCTTGTTTCAAGAGAATTTATAATTGGTTGTTGAAGCATTTTGAGGATAGATTCTTAAAATTCTGATATAATTCCACATTATTCATCTCTGTTGAAGTTAATTGATGATTGTTTTAATATACCAGTCCTCACTTATTCTGGTGGGCTGTGAGTCCACTGATTTCAGTTTTAAAGGATTTATGAGACTTTTGGTCTCTTTATTCAACTTAAAGTTTTTTGGAAGGAGTTTCCCAGGGAGAACTTCTTGGATCTTCCCTATTGGAGCAGAGCATTTCTGGTCCACAAGGACAGAAACCTTTCCAGGTGGCAAGAGCTTCATGTGAAGATTTGAGTCACTGATACTGCCTGAGAGCTGATGCCTTACCATGGAAAAAAGAGTTTTAAGCTGCTGGGACACAGTGACTTCCACAGCACTTGTCTTATAGTGGGATTTCCCTGCCTTTGGGGGTGGAGTTAAAGATAATGTTTGATTAAATTACGGAAGATCCTGATAGAACATGAGTATCTATGCAAATCGAAAGAATCAATGCTGCACAAGAAAAGCTGACTTTTAGCATGGTATCTGGTATCAGTGTTGCCAGTGGGGTGTACATCAGCTGTTAGCAACAACCTTACGTCATCGTGCATTCTGTGAAATCAGGGCCACAAGAAGCATTTTCAGCTATTCCTTTATTTCAAATACCTTTCTCTTGTTTCAGGCTTTTAGATATTATGTCCCAGATATTATGTCCCTAGTTTCCTCCATAGCACTGTATCACCAGATTTTGATGGTTGCAGTCATTAGTCTACTATCTCATAAACCACCCACCAACAACCACAGCAAACCACATTCTATAAAAATCACGCTGTAGCCTAGTCTTTGCCATGGATGTCCTCTGAAAAGTTCTTTGAGGGTTTGTTGTTTTTTTTTTCAATTTACATGTACATCTATTTTGGTTTCTATTAAGAGATATATATTCAATATTTTTGGATGGATGTATTTATACATCTTAATGTGTTTCATAGTTTGGCATGAATTCTAGCATTACACAGTTTGATCTCATGATTTCTGAATAAAATAGCTGCGCCCATTGTGTTGTCATTTCATCATAAATTTCAGTTTTAATGAATGGGAAGACAATAATATTTTTCCTATTGGAAACTAAGAAAATAATGATTTAAAAAAAATACACACGTTTTATCTTTAGCAAAATATCAACTTGGTTGTTTTATGCTATTTTAAATATTTTATATATTCTATTTCATTTGAGCAGGTAAATACACTGGAGATATATATATATATATATATATATATATATATACTTTTTTAAAAAATAGTATCACATAGTATCACAAAATGCAATTTGGGTCACATGCACCAATTATTAGAATGATTTCATTATGAATTTTAAGTATATACTTTAAATATACATTTAAATTATATATATAATATGCAATAGAATGTAGCTAACATTTGTTTGCATTTTTTAGAACTATTAGTTTATTTTCTGGTAAAAGAGTATTTTTGTAACAGGGGATTAGATTTACATTTAAGGCTGACCACAGAGCTGTAACCTCTCTGCCACAATTGACTTAAGGCCAGCCCCAAAGAAAAATTCTAAATGGAGAAAAATTAGTTATGGGATTCCATTGCACCACAGGCATCCAGGATTGCAAATCATTTTGCATTCATCGAACAGCAGTTGTAGCTATCCCAAACATTTTTTGAATCTCTACTCTGCTTAAATGCTAATGATAGATCCAAAGAACTTGCTGCTTCCAAACTAGCATAAAGGAGGGTAAATGGAAGTTTCTGAAGTGTCTGCAGCCCTGTGAGAGTCTTTAGACATTTAAAAAAAAAAATAAAGAATTGGTACAGGCAGGAATGAAGGGGAGCAGGCAGGCAGGCCGGCAGGCAGAGAGGAGGAGGAAGCTTATTTATTTTTATTTAGTTGTTGGCACTGGTTGCTTCCCCCCAGACCCTGGACTCAAAGCCAGAGATATGTGAATTGTGCTCCTTTGGAGGCTAGTAATCCAATTGCTCTTTTTCCAGAGAGCCCCAAAGTTACTTTGAACACGCATTTCTAAAACAACACACACTTTCTTTTGTATGCAAAGAATCTTCCCTACATTTAAGATTACTACTTCAACTCTTTGCTTGCAGGATCTTATCTTGATGTTTTAAGTCCCTGTAATGAGGTAGGATGTTCAGAAACTTCCACCATGACAGGTGTACCCCGAACAGCAGCTGCCAGCACAGTGTTGCACACACTGGTGTGTGAACACATACAGGCTTCCAAGTTGTTCCACTCATTTGCTGCTTGTTAGAAAATATTTCTTAAAAAATATCAAAAGAAGATCAAAGGCCTATTTTGCTTACTTGAAAGGAATAGGTTAAAAGAAATAAGGAGAATATATTTGAACACACAGCATTATCATGTTTGCGCAAAATACTCAGAAAGAAAGAAGAAATCGATCTCTGCTTCCAAAGGACACTGATCCCAGGAAGGATGCGCACTGCTTGGAGTAGAACTCGTGACACTGGCAGGGATGTTGCAAATGCGGTTTCCTCTCCCAGCTGCACAGTTTGGAAAAGGACAAGTAGGCAGCTGTGTCCAGCAGCTTAAGCAGCGGAAACTACAAAATGCTCCCTCACAACTGGGCCAGGGCTTAGGGTCCAGATGACAAACCGAAAGGTCAATAGTCAAGAACTAATATATAAATAAAATGACACCCACATTATTTCCACTAACAGGTTTATTCTTGTTGCACCCTGGTGGCTCAGATATGGAGTCTAGCTCTGGTGGAGTTCACTTAAAGCCTGAGGCCCTGGGATCATGACTGGAGCTAGGGGACAGCCAACATGGACACCAAAATCCATCAATAAATAGTGCTTCTTCTTCCTCTCTCGTCCTACCTGCCTGCCTTCATTCCTGCCTTTCCCCTTTCTCTTTAAAAAAGAGATTACTCTCAGAGTTTTGTTCATTAGAAGAAAAAAGTATATACTACTTAGAATATCCAAGAGCGATTCATTCTCACCAATGGATGTGCACGCATACACACACACACGTACACACATACACACCTCTTTATATTTAAGACATTGAAGATATGCTTGAGGATATATGCCTAAGATAAAGGAGCTGTATCAAAAATGTTGCCTTACTGTTTTACAAATTACCCATGATCTGCTTTGTAAAATTACATCATTTTCATCTAATTATTAAGAAAGATAATGTGATGACTTCTCCAGTCAACGCTTTATAGATAAAATGGAATGCAAACACAGATACTTGACATTATCACATGAGAGCTTCCAACTCTTCTGTCCAGCTGTTTCCTACATGATTGTTTTCTGCCCCACACTTGCCTTTCTTGAGGCCAAATCTAAACTGTCTTCCAAAGACTCTTGAGGTAATTCGTTTTCTGGAAACAATCTCAATGTATCTACTCTCATTCAGGTGAAGATTTTCAAAACGTATCAACAGAGTTCTAGACACCAAGTATGTAATACTTGTTTTCTAACCCAAGGCACTCTGGCATGCAAAATGGGGATTGGATAATACTTGTCAAAAAGTCCCCATTCAAGCATATCACCAATCAGGAAACACAAGGGATACTGTGAAAGCTGATGTGAAGGACTAAAAATATGAACAATATATTAAGCATCCTTCCTAAATATCTAAATTTAATTCTCAGTTTATAGGAAGTAGGTAAATTTTATGAAAGTGACAAATTTAATGACAGTGCAATTTCCGACACATTCAGTACAACACATTCTGTAAGACAACAGATTTGATGTTTTACAGTAACGCAATGAAATAAAAATGCTGAGGACACGGGTCTAGATTAAAAAAATCAGGAGAGCTAAGAACTAAGTGTTGTCAGGAAGCTTTATTAAATGCTGATTTACGAATCAAAATCTGGCTTTAAAATGCGCTATAGAGGATAAACAATGGATGGAATTTGAATATGGAATGTGTGTCAAACCATAGGCGGTGAATCATTCTTTAATGTAAGATAATTGTATTGTAACTTATAGGAGAATATTATTTGAGTATGCATATTAAAAAAGTGGGGCATTTTTATAGTATTCAAAGCTTGCTTTCAAATATTATGTTTATACTATCTAGGTAAAGGTTATAAACATTTAATGGCTATTCTTTGATTTAGATGTTTGAAATTGTTTATATGAAGTTATTGGGAAAACTTTTTCCAAATTCTGCTGGGAAATCTCAGGGGATTTCTTCCTTATACAAATGTTAACCTTTGCCTCCTATTTCACTCTGTCTTTTATGTGCTTGTGCTTTCTCCATTCATTCATTTAAACAGATATTTTTAAATGCCGACTATATGCCAGCTAATGTTAGAGGATACGCAGGAGATACAAAATGACCAATGCTCATGGGGCGCTCACTGATTTTTATGAGTCAAATGCTGTTGAAATAATAAAGCACAACCACAGTCGATGTCTGTGATGTGGTTGGAAGGTGTTTCTTGGAGTTTTAGCCTGGAATCAGGAGAGAGCTCCTTTAGAAAAGGGTGTGGGTTAGCGTGACCAGGCTTGCTCTGTTGTTCAAACAGGAATCTGGGGCTTGCTCCAGAGGAATTTTTAGATGGGACTAAAGTCTACATCAGTTGGTGCTACTTCAGGGAGATTTCCCTAGATAACTTGCACAGTCCACATTCAATCTGTTGAGAGACCTTAAGAGCAGAGCTGAGGCTTCTCTGAAGATGGATTTCACCTGTGAGAGCAACGAAACTCCAGTCCGGAGAGCCAGGCACCTTCTTACCAGAAGGACTTCGGAGTCCCATGCTAAGAAAATCAGTTCCTGCCAAAAGATCTTTTCTTATTCTATAGATTTTGTTTCTCTGGGGACACCCTGATGCTAACAGGGGTGTTTAAGCAAAACTTGGAGGATGGTGGGGAGCTAAGCCAGGGGAAGCCACGTGGGGCTGAGCAGGGAGAGTGCAGGCAGAAAGTGCAGGCTCACACCCTACAGGAGGGAGAGCAGGCAGGAGCTGCATCTCTCTGCTATTGAACAGCTTGTGGACGCACACTGAGTGAGACAGAGGCAAGAGCAGGCATTGTGAAGGGTGGTGACATCATCTAAGTTTCCACAAAGGAGATGAGCAGAGAGTATAATGGCACTGATTACAGTTGGGGGTCTGCTGGGACATCTCCAAAGAGATGAATGTCAGGCTTTCATGACTGCCCAGAATCTGGATGTATCATGAAATTATCATGAAGACAATTTCTTCTGGGCTGAGTGTAGGTTAGAGAAGAAAAGAGAACTTAAGGTGACTCTAAATGTCTACCTGGGAGACCAGTACCATTTACAGAGATAGAGATGGTGTCAGAGGTAGGAACGAGTCAGGGAGGAGCCGCGGTCCATTTTGGAATCCATTGGATCTGAAAGTCACCACAGCTCTTGTCAGTGGTCTCCCCTGCATCCTGCTGATGCTCAGATGAAGACTTAGTCACAGCAGATGCGTGGACTTGGCCATCGGTGTGTTCACAGATGGTGCCCCTGGTCCAAGGAACGAGATGTGCAAAGACAAGAGAGCAGGAAGAGCCCATCGCTAGAGAAAGCTGGGTTCTCCACACATGGATTTCAGGTTCAAGGAGAGAAGGCTGAATTGTATGGCACAAGGCATCAAGTCAAAGTCACCCGTCTGTCATTCCCTGCCTATGTCAGACAATCTTGTACTTAGATTCCTCTCGAGGTCTGAAAGAAATCATTCATAGCAAGTTACTTGTCTTTTGCCAGTCCTGGGAGGAGGATGACATCATTTAGCGCCATTCTGGTCCCTTTGAAACTTAGGTGGCCTTTTCATGACAGTGACAAGGTGGCTATTCCAATCCCGACCTGAGATGGCTCCCGCTGCAGCCCAGGCTTTGTGTGCAGATGCCACTTCTCTGTCCTCAGTTCTTACATCCTCATCCGCTAGTGAGGAGGAAGACATTTGCAAGAAAGGGACTTGAGGTAAGTTTTATCCCTTCTCATGAGAAAAGCAAAATTGGGTATATTGGAATGAATTTACCTTGACAAAACTATATACTCATTATGTTAGAAAAAGATTCACTATTGCACATAATTGAATTCTCATAATAATAGTCACAACCGTGAGAACTCCTTCCGTCAAAAACGCTCTGCCATCATTATTCGGGATGGAATTTGGAGCCTAATGGCCCATTAGACTGCCTCCAAATTCAAGGATATTAGCGCTATCTGTTCTGCCTAAAATTGGTCCTAAATTTTAAAACACTGTTCCTTTACTTCTGCTCAGAACAGAGGTACAGAATCAGGATGCTCAAAGAGAAGGGGACAGAATGCATGGAGTTGCTGTCCATTGTCCTTTCATATTCCTGCAACATGCAGTTGAATCCGTTCTGAGATTTTGCATCAGGAAATACATGTTGAAGCAATCAATTCAAATGTTAGTAGTTGTGCCTGCTATGATGAGTATTTATGATCCTGTCTTTTTCAAGAAGTCATTTATTACAGTTGATGTAGACTGCAATTCCTGTCTTCTGGATCCCATAACACGAAATCTTCTGGCAAGTTTTGGAACACAGATAGGTGTTTGCCTAAGTATACACTGTTCCCTTCCAGACACAAAAGCACCTGAATTTTATGCACAGAGCTGAGTTTTTCAGTTACTTACAGTAGCATATAGATGAGACAGATTTCAGGAACTCCCTAATAAACTTTTATGTGAATCAATCTCTCCTTCTCTCTTTCCAGTAACCAGTTTATCTATTTAAAGAAGATTAAACAGAAAAGAAAATCTTCTGCCATCATATTTTAAATATAGCTTTTCAAATGTTCTACACTAAAATGCTTTACATGATGGCAAAATAAAATTTAGCAAAACTCGGCTTGAAGTGGAGCAATGAAACCTCGTATAGAAACATACTCTTGCATCTTCTGTGTTATCATATCACAAGTCTCAGCATTTACCTTTAGAGGGGATACAGGAAACCTGAAACCCTATTTCTTCAATAAGAAAAGTCTAGCCAGAGTTTGGCAAGTATTTTCTGTAAAGGGCTTCATCAGAACTATTTCCAATTCTGCCGTCCTGTGGTCTCTGTCACCTTGGCTCAGCTCCACTTTGTGGAAGGAAGTTGCCCCAGACAATACACAAATCGACAGAACCCACTGGTTGAGTCCCAGTCAATACTTAGGGACAAAACAGGGTGGGGGTTGGGGAACCTGGATTTGGCCTGTCATCTGACATTCCCAGCAGAGAGATGTCTCATCTCCACAATTCATCCCACTAAGCATGCAGATGACCCTGGGGCCACAAAGAGCTGAAGAAAAAATTAGAAATCCACTTCAGGCTTCTCCATTGACAATTTCTCTTAAGAAAACTTAACCCTATGCAATGAGTCTTTAAGATGCCAGATATTTCCCCCTAAACTTGCTTCCCATTAATACTTGGTGTGCTGTAAAACAGAAACACAATAGGCTCTTGCACATATACTCCTGAGGTCCAAAAAGAATGCATATGCATCTAATAATTGCACATAAAATAATGTATATTTTTAGTCAGTAATGTGGCTGCAGTGATGTGTTAAGCTCAGTGCCCCGCCCCCTGCTCTGGGAGCTGTCCTGGGTGGGGACTCTGGGTCGGTTGGTGCAAACATCACATTAGGTCTCGGAAACGGTGTCAACAAGTTCTAATGAAGAAAAATTTTTCAACTACAAAACAGAAAATTGGCTTCACAATCATGTCTGAACATAGGCATATGTGTTTTTAAATAGATATATGACCTGGAGAAATGAACCAAATTTTGTGAAAAGCAGGTTTTTGAATAATAATTAAAGGCACCCTGGCAATGTCATCAAAAAGCTATTCTTGCAGTATGTGTTATAGTGCGTCAAACACACATTTTACTGTTTCTTCAAGATGTGGCGGAAAAATATAGAGAGAGAGAGAGAAAGAAAGAAAGAAAGAAAAGAAGGAAGAAAGAAAAAGAGAGAATTTAGACAGACACACACAGAGCCATTAAAAATAATAAATTAGGATGGATGTCTGACAATAAATATAAATCATGTTATTTTTACCTTTGATTGGTTCAAGAACTACTATAGGACACACATACAACAGAATAAATACTGAACTTTAGATATGAAAATATAGGCACAGCATTCTTTCTTATGTACAGTCATAAAATCAATACAAAATATGGAAGCTATATATGTGCATATATATTATAAACACATAGTGTACATATATATATACACACATTTCTGTGCAATAATTTTCTACTAGCTAAAAATGAGCATATGTCTGTGCCAATTACTTTTTGAGATCATTATACAAAATTCCTGCCAATATTAACAAATATCCAGCCATGGCAAGGTAGCTAAGTTAGAAATATAAAAATATGGATAATAATTCTATATAAATAATGTTTAATAACTCAGTAATCTTTGCATTCTATTTTTCTTACAAAACTAATACCTGATAAGTGACCTCTCCTTGTACATCATTCTGATGTCAACTACAATATCTCATCTTGGGAAATGTGCTGCAGTCCCCTTCCACGTGTTATGACACAGGTCATTCCAATTTTTTTCCTGGGACTCAGGCCATCACAGAGGGTTCACAGTGGAAGAAGCATGTTCCCTCTTCCCTGGTAGCATTACTGCTGCATCTGACCTTCTGCTTCCCTGGCCCTGGTCTCATCATCCCATTTGCTTTTCCCCTCAAATGACACCATTGCACTTCAGAGACAGAGATTAGAGCTTTCCTTTCAAAGCAACATTGCATGAACTCAGTATAGAGTTTTCTGAAGTTTTGCATTCACTCAGAGATGTTTGTATGTCCAGGTGAATTCATTTCTCCCTTTCTATATTCCTCATCTCCCATTTCCTGACACACACAGCATGACTCCTGACTTCTCCCCTCTGGAGAAATTCAATTTCCCTAGTTTTATTACTTAAAAAAAAAAAGTTCTTCCACCTCTCACTACAGTATTTGCCTAAGTAATGATATGCTTTCAGCCAATTCACTATTATTTAGGAGAAGAAAAGCAATAAGAAAGATTTGAATGAGAGGAGGAAGAAAAAGGAGGAGGAGAAAGAGGAGGCAAACGTAAAAAAAAAATAGATTTCCACATTTCAGAATCACCTCTTTCTCACCACTCAGTGTCTGAAAGAGCCCAGGGTGCCAGCTCTTTTGCCTGGAGTAAGTGATGGGAATCCCTACAGAAGGCAGAGACAGTTCCTTCCAGCTCGGGTTTGGAGTTCAGCTGTAGAGCCATGTTTGGTAGGAGAGGTGTCTGTGTGAAGAAGAGATTCTTCTCTGTACTCAATTTCACATTCCGAGGTTCCATTTATTGTTCCTGCCATTATTTGGAAATGAGGCAGCATCTCTCTGAAATAGCATCAAAGGGAAACAAATATGGTAGGGGAAGGTCTTCAGGAAGGAACACACAGCATTTGTTTCTAGAGAGGGCAGTCAGAGGACCCAAGAGTGTCCAAAACAGAATGTGATTTTCCATCCTAATTTTAAATGGCTGTCACCAATGTCATCAATCATATGGTATGTCTCAAGAAGTGGAACTCCAGGCCAAGGGAAATACCCTCTAATATTTGGAGAAAGAAAAAAAATTAAAACCATAAAAATGACATCCACGAACCTTTGGATTTTGTGACTTCTCTTTATTAGTACATTTAACACATATGTGTACATGTGTATTTTGTTTTACTTTTGCAAGAGAGTCATAATATTACTAATTCTCATCCATAGTTCTTTCAGTGTGTCTACAAGATCATAAATATAGCTATTAATCAAAGCTTCAGCAATTCCTGCATTGATAACAATAAAAATGGCCCGTCACTCGTACATTACAGATGGAGCTGTGCCTTATTGCTTTCTTCTCTAAATACCAGTGGAAGAAAAACATATTGATTGAATCTATAACTGCTTTATTGCAGTTTCCTATTAATAGTGGCACCAAGTCAACATATATCTAATCGATTTTTGATTCATTCGTTATTGGAAAAAATCAATAAATTATTTTTTCAGCCTAAAAGGTAAACTCATCACAAAGAAATTTAGCTGAAGGAAGTGAACGCTGGCCATGAATTTGAAGGGCATCATATGGCATAATTACATAAATATATAAATTTTATTTTATAAGGTGACTATTATACCCTATAGGGATACGCCAGTTTCTTGGTTTACCTCCAGACCCCAGAATCGTGGCAGAGTCCTCCAGGACAAATCCTATCTCTTGTGAGAAATGCAATTACATCTTCACTACATAGTCACTATGGACCAGTAGTAGGTGTATGCATTACTTGTGTAATATTCTCTTAGTTATAATTACAGAAAGATCTGGATTTTATCTCGGCTCCCTGTACTCAGCATGGCGCTGACACCTTCTCAATGCTCTTATGCAGACAATGCGAAGAAGAACTCACTGGATGGAAGTCTAGCAGGATATCTTTAGCCTGAGAGGATGTCACAAGAGAAATCTGTAAACTGATCATAGGTCAAGAGGTCATTTCTCAGTAGGGTCAAGCTTTCGCCCTCCAGGAGTAACTGGTCGGGATTAGGGAGACCAAATCTGGAGCACATTGTGCACATGACAGGACCTGCTGTGACAGGATGACTTTCTGTCTCCATTATAGGATGCATCTCCAACATATGTGAGGAGACGAGAACTGGTAACCAGACTTGCATAAGTCAGAAAAATGTTTAGTTGCTTGGCTTAGAAAATAGGGCTCTTGTTTCTTTTTCTTCTGCCAAATTAAAACTTAAATAGCTGTAACTGTAGACCTCATGGTCCTCAGAGAGAAAGCAATATTAATATACTTTGCAGTAAAAGGGTAAATGAAACATTATATGATTTCTAAATTTGTCATAAATGCTTAATAAAGGATACCGAAGCACATCACAGCAATTTTTCATAAAGATTTTGCTGACCACGCAAGGACAATAATAAAAAGGTCTGCAAAGCTGTACATGCTTCGAGCTGCATGAAGTTTCTCTGCAGTGTGAGGATACACAAAGCACACACAAAAGTGTCTACAAATAAAAAAACAACAACAAAAAAAGAATCCAAGTGTGAATGACATGGCGGGCACTCTCTGCCTTTCCTCCTCCCTCCTGTTTGCTGACTGTTGACATCTAAGGCCAGGACTAAGTATCTGCTCTTCTTAAGTGGAATCTGTCTGCCCACCTAGCCTGCCTGCCTTTGTTGTTTCAGTAGCTCTCACTATACCCTTGATGCCATGTCCAGCTGATGGTGGCCACTGATCGGTCTTGGCTTTGAAACTGTGATTACACAGAAAGTGATGAACTTCCAGCAATATGAAAGGCTGTCCATTTTCAATGGCACTTTTCATTTCAGTCATTGATCTGTGTACCTCAGGCCATGTCGTTTTGTTCCAAATATAACATTTCTTTCAGACTATTTGCAGGGAGTCAGAGTCCCATTCCCCTGCAATGATGATGAGGATGCTGATGAAGATTGTCATGATTGTCAGGTTACAACAGAGCAAATTCTAAGCACTAAATAAAGCTCCATACTATTTCTGGAATGTATTTCTTGACATGTAATTCACAGGAAACAATTCAATGTGCTGCTGATAGATGCTGTAGTTATGGGAATGGAGCGTCATACGTGTTTTTTCTCTTCCCATATGAACAGTCCTTCATGAGCGCATTCATGAGAAAACACAGAAACAAGAAAATGTGTATCTGTTTGTCTTTAAAATCTTCCTTGAGTTCATGTCTACCCTGTCTATGCCTGTAAAGAATTCCCTTTTGCCTGCGCTCACAGATGGTGCAGACACCTACATCAGGACCACCCAGCTCTGACCACACCCTCTCATGACCGCCAACCCTCCTCACCTTTGATAAGTCCTCCCACCTCCCTGTGTGGAGTCCACACCACCTACCTTGCTGAGGCGATGCCGTCATTCAGTGTTGCCTCACCTTCTGGATAAGACTCCCAGACACTCCAATCCTCATGCCCGCATCTCCATCACAGACCTCTGTACCAGTTGCTTCAGCCAGCGCAGCTCTACCCAGGCCTGTCTGGGCAGGGGCAGCAATCTTCACTGCCCAGTCTAAGGACCACAGAGACCTGAGAAATCCAGTATTCACTCACTGGTCTAACCTCCTAGACACTCTCTATGTGACCTCATCCTTCATCAAACACTTGGCTACTGACCACTTCTGAGGTAATTTAAAACGTATGTTCTACTCCAGTTGCTTGCTCTAAAATATAGTAATAGCTAATCAGTGGAGACACCGTATTTACTATAACTCTCACATTTCTATATGTAGTATCTATCTATCTATCTATGAATATACATATATACATACTGATCTTTATAGCATGTCATATGTATGTATAATTATATCTTTTTTAACATATTCATTCATATTCAATAAGCACCAACTATAGGACAGCATTATTAAGATGACAAAATTGTATTAATTTTATAATTATCATTTAGGACTTTACAATCTGGTTGGATATACATGATTTTAAAAAGTATGTAGAGACGAATAAACAGCACACATGTTCCATGAGGCACACTATGACGCGTTGATGACATTGCTAGAAGAGGAAAGACTGTGAACAGACTATTCAAGGACTCAGAGAATATTGCATCATATTTTAGTCTCCAACTTGTTTTCTGCTTGTCCCGTTTAGTTAGAGGATTTTCCATGATAGTAGGCATCTCACAGCACAAGAGCAAGACTTCATGGATTGACGTTTCCTATTCTTAGAGAGTTTTGGTCTGTGTTCATTTGCATGACATGCTCACAAACCAACTGTGTTGAATTTTATGCAAAAAACACAATAAAGAGTAGTTTTTCTCACAGACAATTGCATAGGTGTAGAGATTTTGTTCGACGAGTGTTGATCTTTATGGAATGGAAACATACCACTTTTCTGAATTTTTTGGTCAGGCAAAACAATGGTGGTGTGTACTCAAGATTTTTATCAGAATTTTTACAACCATCATAATTAATGATGATTGAGTTTCACTCAATGTTTATGCAACCCCATAATATTCTATATCAATTTACGGTCATCAATTGAAAGTATTATCTTTAATTGAATCTAAATGCATTTAAAAATAAGGTGCATAGCTCAATGACTAATTTTGCTCACAAATTCTAATAATAACATAATACACACACTCATACAAAAATTTTGATCCACAAAAGTAAAATGATATAATTATTTAAGAAATTGAGTAGCTAAATCGAAAGCTTTACTATGTGGCAAATATCTTGCTTTGTGCTGTGTTTACACTATTTAGCAAGAGTGAAGCACTAGCCCCATTGAATTCTGTTCTAGCAGTTATTACCTAATATTTATATAATGATTGGTTTCAGTGTTCACCAATAATCATATTCTTGAAAATACTGATGCACATACTAGGTGCCAGATTCAGCAAATACATGTACAAATATTACATGGAATACATATGTGCTGTTATCTGAAATTCAAGTTTACGCCAGTGTCCCATATTTCATCTGACAACTCTCACATATTCCTCATTTAAGGGGAAACTGTGGCCCTCTACACAAATAGGCTGAAGTTCAAACTTCATTATATCTGAATGTGCCCCTGTTTGGAAATAGACTCTCCCAGAGATAATTAATGTGAAGCTGGGGTGGGCTGGTGTGCTGGGGACGAGTGGACACAGTCCCAAGCAGAGAAAATGGCAGGTGAAGATGAAGGTGCAAATCTACAAGTCAAGGCACCCAGACCTTCCCTGCAGCCCCAAGAAGTTAGGAGAGAAGCAATTCGAAGATTCTCCCTCTCAGCCCATGGGACTAAGCAGCCCTGGTGACACTTCCATCTGGACACGAGAGGCAATATAGTTCTGAAATACATTTCTGCTTTTACTCTTAGTACAGTAGACCCAACAAACAAACATATACAGGGAGGAAGAAATGAAAATTCTTAGAGCCGTAAACATCTGAGCTATTTCCAAGTATTTATACAGTGTTTATATATTCTACTTGATGTAATTTTGTAAATGGACCCATGACAATAGAAAGATTAAAAGTAGGATCCTCTCCATTGACTGATGACAAAATGAAGTCTCCTAAACAGGTATATTTTTCTTAAATTCCCCCAGCTGCTAGATGACAGAACTGATATCTGCTCAAATTTTGTATTTACTAAACTTATCATCTCTTGTGCTGCTTTTGCTGGACTTGTATTTAGGTATTTTCTAGTTCATTTATTAATTTTTAGAGTGTTTTTTTAATTAAGAGACGATGGGAATTGTTACTTTTGGAGAACAGTCCTTTCTTCCTTCCTCCTCTCCCCATCCCCACCCCTTTTTCAGGTGTTGCACATTCAGCAAGAATCTGTATTTCCATCTACCTATAGTTTTCATCATACCACACAGGATTCTTTATCTTTAATTTCAGGGTTTTCATTTTAGCTATTTAAGCAGTTCCTATTAGTTTTTCTTTAAGCTTGCCTCTTGAAAGTACCCTCTAAGTAGGTCATTTGTTTCTATTTTAGAAGGTCATTGTTCTCCACCTCCTTCCCTTCAGCACCCTCTTCTGTGTCCAGGCAGAGGGCTACACCCCCCTGCAGATACCCCACACTTGAGCAGCCTCCCTGCTTACACTCACACTTTTGATAATGGCTATGCTTATCAAATTTTCTGCACATAAAACTGAATTCTGGGAATTTATAACCATCGTGCTTGCCGCTTTCTCATCCTTATTTTGCATGCATAATTTTTTTAAAAAACTAGGTTTTATTTCCCGTGAACTTTCTTCCTCCCTGATTACCTGGGGTATTTGCAACCATACGTTCATATGTTCAGGCCTCTCTATTGGGCATCCTTTTTCCCTTTGCTCTGCCACTTGGCATATCTAGTTCAGTGTTAAGAGAGTTACGACAGCTTCACTGAACAAGCATTTATTATTTGCTTTGCTGAGGTCAATCGTGTAAGTTATTGACTATCATTTCTTTTAATTTCTCCCTTATTCTTTATCAATAATGCTAACAACAGCCCAGTGGACCTATACTGGAGTCAAGGAAGCACTTTATATTTAGTAATAATGACTCATCATCATTAATTTTTGATTACTGATTTTATTTCAGTGTGAGTGGGAAAATGTATTCAGTTGCAAGTCATTAATGTATCGGGCCAACACATGAAATGTGGGTTTTACACAAGGCGTGCCAAGGAGCAGGGTGGTTTCTGAACGAAGAGACACGTTTTGAGGATGACGTCACAAACACCACGGAAGAATGGTCTAGTCTAGTTCTAGACACAGAAGAACTGTTAGACTAGTTCAGGTAAATTGTATGATGGCACCTACTCGAACCAGTCCAAACAACTTTTATGTGTTGAGAACTGAATACAGCTGATCTCATTAGTTAAACCCACTGAAATAATCTTAACTATATCTGGCATTATGATTTTATTTTTAGCAAGGGTATTAGCACTCATTGGAGGTAGTGTTTGTTACTATTCATCATTACAGGAAGCAATTCCATATTGTCAATGGCAGGAAGAATATGGGGATATGCTATTGGAAGATGATTTTCATTGCTAGGCACCAGTCTGGTTACTGAGGCATGATATCTTAAATGCTTGGGTGACCTTCTAGGGTCTACCTGCACAGAAGTTAACCTGTGGGTCTGTGATGACTATAACATACCAGACATCTGAGTGTACTATATCATCTCTTGCTAAAGTATGAGTCCTGCTCTTATGCTTTATTTTCACTATAATCCAGACATCCCTCCCCAGACCTTGATAGTAATGCTTTCTTCTACCCTTTGTACTCAGGCACCGTCTCCTACAGTTACGAATGATGATGAGGGTCCTGGTTTAATTCTTACTCTCTGGAAACACAGGTCATTGCTCTGTCGCTCACTAATCATCTGTATGACTCCCACTCAGGAGCCATTGACTTCCCTACAGGATTAGTTTGTGATCACGGAAGTCAGCCCGGTTTAGATTAGAAATCTCCTAAGCATCTCAAATACGATGATTTAAACTTCCAAATGCTTGCCTTAGAGAAAAACTGACAGATGAAATAGTCCATCTCCATTTCTTCAAAATACCTTGAAGAAAGAAAAAATGCAGCGATTATGATGGAAATGTTAAATATAAACAAAAGGAAGTAACATGGTATAATCATTATCACAGCACTCACCTCCAATACCAGTTTACTGTGATGGTCAGCATTTAGTGCCAACTGGACTTGTGTACCTGTCGCCCAGAGGCTGATAAAAATGGTTTAAGGGAGTCCGTGAAGTGCTTTTGGAAGAGAGTCTACATTCATCAGTAGATTGAGAAAAAAGTAGGTCTCATCAAGCCTGTTGAGTATTACCCAGTCTGTGGAGGAAACGGATAGAGCAAAAATGCAGAGGATGGGCAAATTTGTCTCTACTTGAGCTGGGACATCTATCTTTCCTTTCCCTTGAACTCGGTTGTTCCTGGTTCTCAGTTGGTTGGACCTGGATAAGAATTTGCATCATCTTTCTTCCTGGTTGTCATTTCTTCAGACTCAGACTGAATGACACCACCCTCATTCCTGGGTCTCCATCTTGCAGAAGTGGCTGAACTTTTTGACCTCTCTAAACACAGGAGCCAAATCCCATAATGCAATTTCCTCTTATATACATATTTATAGATATCCTATTGATTCAGAGTCTTTGGAGACTCCTCATACATCCCCTCATAACTAGCGTTCATTCATTAATATTCACATTTTTTATCTCTCTCTTGACCTCTAGAGTTTTGATCATTTTAAAGCAGATCTTTTAGGGACATATTGTTTTACTTGATAGTCATTTCTGAACTATCATAACTCTATTCCTAACAGAACTATAACAGGATCTCTCTCTAAAATACCACACTAAATCCTTTATATCATCAGTGGTACAACCTCTACCCCAGTTCCCCAAACACTCACCCACACTTAGATAAGTTTCTTGAATTGGTCAAACATGATGAATTTTATACGTATAGTTTTGGAAATTTGAAATAATCACATGCTTAAATAATAAGTAAGTTTTTAATTGGCAAGTATAATTGCAAAATAAGTCATCTTTAAAGAAGATAAAACGCTGATGTGCTGGTCTGGCTGTCTTCTTTCCTTCTTGTGGCTTTCTACATGTAATTCCACAGGAACTTTGCCCTTACCTTGAAAGGGAGAGATCGTATGGACAATTATATATAACTTCTGGATTATCCAAATGCCTGTTTTTAATATTAGGAGAGTGATTTGCCTGAAATTCCATCAGGAATACAAGAGATCATTCATTCAGTGGAAGGAACAAAAAAGTTGCGAATCCTCTCTGTCACTTTATGACATGATGCAGCGACACAGCATAAACAGATATACATACAAATGGGAAACACAGCATTTTTCAAGACTGTTAAAATGATCCTCAACCAAACTACCCTGAAGAAAAAATATTCCATAACCTCCGGGGGGAAAAAAACAAAGATGCCGAAGAAATCACCATTCTAAGTTTGGCTCATTGTCCCTGGATAAATGCATCGGTGCTTTCACCAGGCCTTTTCTGAATTTTATTATTCTCTGCATTCTAACTACTAACCGAAAACAGGATTCCTTCAGATTCCTGGGCAGTTTGCCACTGCTTTGGGCCAAGGGGCCAATAAAAATCATTAGCAACACATAAATTTTATCCAGTGGGCTTTCCTGAACACGTGCAAGCGTTCACAAGGCTGAGCTGGGAAACCCGGCGTTTCGTCCACTCACGTGCTCCTCATTTGCTGGCGATCAGTTATACTCGAATCCGTTCTGGGATTACATTGTAATTTACAACAAATGAGGATCAATATGCCATCCTAATGTACTCCTAAGGATGGTGATTTGATAGACACTTGTGCTCCTAAATGATAGTAGATAAGACTGAATACTTCCAAGATGCTCAGTCTGCAGAGCGCAGAGCATACTCTGAATTTTGTCTAGTCACTTATAGTGAGATCAGCACGAATATTTTCATAGCAGGAGGACAGAGTTCAGAAGGCATGTTCATGATTATCCTGATGAGAGATATTAGCTCCTTTATGAAGCTAAAATCACCAACTTACTTTTTTTGGATCTGTAGTCAGAATTGACCTTTGACTACATTGATCAAATGACCATGATGTCTTTGTTTATACTTTGTAAATTTTTCAATGAAAAAGGATATTCTACTTAATTTCAGATTAGCACATGCATGCAAACAAAGCCATATACGTGCAAATGCAAACACATTTGAAAGGTTATGTGAAGTGCATTTTCTCTGCTGTTTAATTTCAAAGTGCCAATATCATATTAACTGTTCACACAATATGTCGTCACGCTTTTTCTAGGGATTGTGGTCTCGATTTCCACAGCACTCACCGTGTGTGCCTCAGGGATGCTGCCAGGAGCAATGCCATTGAGAGAGACGATTTCAAGACTTTGACATAGGACTTATTGGATATTAAATACTAAGGAATAAAGGATACACACAATGAAATTCGTTGTAGGATCTGTTTAAATTAAGAGGTCATCTGCCACATTAATAGGATTTCTAATGATATACTTTTTTTTTGTTGATAGCCTTTATATATTTATTTCTAGATCATAGCTATATTGCAATTCAAATTCAAAACATAAAGTAAAATAAAATGATAATTCCTCCTTAATTTAAACCAGAATGTGGCCTACTCTAGAGTAATCTAGTAGGATATATATTCTATATATAAACGCTGTTTAAAAACATTTTACAATACCCCTTTTAAACACTATTGCACTAGGTAAAAATTAAGACCACAGGATTTCTTTATTTTTTAAATTCATTAGGACATTAAGTGCTTTTTTTTTCAAAGGAAAATTAAGAGAAGCAAACTTGAAGAATATATTCTACACCCTGGCAGAACTGTATTCAACTTGATCTAAACAGATGGGCCTCTATTTTTAAAAGCTCCAGGGAAGTCAGTTCTGCATGTCTCAGGAGTCTATTCTAATAGTCACCGTAATCCTGAGATTCTTCATTTATCTCCCATGTCTATGACCAGAATGTCATTTTACCATCAGATGCCAGAAAAATAATTTTATATAAACAGGACATTAGGACAAGAGCATGGGAAGTAGATGTATTTTATCTGAAACAAAAATGAAATAGTAGATTAATATTTAGCAATTCTGAAATAAGTTTATTAGGCTTTTTGCCTCCCCAAAGAATTCAAATATCATTTAAAATAATGTGCTTTTTTAACACATAGGTCTATTTATATCCCAAAACATCTGTGAAAAAATTTAGATTACTGTTTTCTCCTTAATAAAGCATAAGTCCTATTTTCCCTAAAGGCTCTTTGTTTTGTTTCCAGCAACTTACAATATTTAGTTCTAAATAGTAAAAATGAAACACTAATAATAATGATGATAATATTATTTATCATCTTTTGTGTTCTTGTCTTTTCCTTTTTAATTTTAAAAGCCATACACAGTTACTCTGAATAGAAATAGTCACACGCATTTATTTGAAAACAAAGTGTTAGCACATAACTACCTGGACAGTTTGTTTTTAAATACAGTTCTTAAAAGTTATTTCTCCATGAAATGCTACTGTTTTTCTAGCATCAGGATAAAAACTTCTATATGTAACTGATACTATGACCCTTTGTCCTGATGCCCTGTTCAGAATGGAAGCTCCTAGTCCTTACTTTCTTTCAATGTGAGCAGCTGAGCGTTCACTGCTGGTCCTTCACTGCAAAGTGCTCTTGGCTATAGGAGTCGCTGGGGAAAGACAGGTCCTCTCCCACAGGGTGACTCACACCCTGTCATTGACTGATAGGTGATGACAATGCCCAGTGTATCTGTCTGATTTCCATAAATCCGATGTGCCCACTCCAAAGCTTGCAGTAGACAGGTGAGGTCCAAATGCCTTCACGTAGTAGACAGCTTCTCCCTGGTCCCATACCTGCAGTTCTTCCACTTTCAGCAAGCACAGCTTCTAAAACTAAGCCCCCCCAAAATTATTTAGGATCTTGTCCTAGGGAATCCTATCTAAGTACCATAAATATCACAATGGGAGTGCCTAGTTTTAAAAAGGCATTTAAGAGGCAAGTCTTGGTGACTTATGGGTTAAGTCTGCCAAATGCTGTTCATATACATCCCGAAGACCAGGGTTCACATCCTAGGACCAGGGGAACAAACAGGATGAACAACTAAATAACATAAAAAATACTACTTCTTCCTCCTTTCTCTTCCTGCCTGCCTGTCTCTGTTTTCTGCTTTCCTTCACTCCTGCCTGCACCTTTCCTTAAAAAAAAAGAAGAAAAGCCATTCAAGAAATGTTGGCACAGGATCTGGTAGGGTATGTAACAAAGATGCTTAAAGGTTACCTAGAGTGTAACTATTGACAGTTCCTGAACTAGAAAATCAAGAAACAAGTTTGTAAACCACTATTCACATAGTTGTGGGTGCTGGGAACATACCACCATGTTTCATCTTCATTCATTCACCAAACATACACTGAGAACCCAGGCTGCAACCTAGGTGCTTGCAATCTGAGAAGACAGCACACACATATATAAAAGTATTTATATTTTACTGAAAATTTGTACTTGTATTATTTTCATGTCTTTTCTACTTTTGTCTACTTTGAATGCATGACATAAGAGTATATACCTACATATATGTGTATCTGTATATGTATGTCTATGTTATGACCCATCTCAAGCTTTATTAGACAAATACATAGGTTATAAAAAAAGTGATTGAAGTGCTATTAAAATTTCCAGAGGATGAAGGTTCAGGACATCGGAGAAAGAACACAGTTTAAATCGGCAGAGGCAAGACTTTCATTTCAGAAAAAGGAATCAACATTGAAGAAGTAAAACATGCAAAATATATTCTTGGCATGTTTGAAGTCATGCATAGATTAGTTTTGCTAGAATTTAAGTTATTGAGTCATAAAGAATAATTCCAGAATGCTAACTGGTGCCAACTTGGCTTTAAATGCCAGATAAAGAGTTTAAGTTTCTGATAGAGAAGAGAGTTGCTAGGAGGAATATAGGAAGATGTCTCATGCTGACTATAGAATCAAGCAATTACTCTCCCTTGTAGCACAACTCATTAACTCAACAATAAAATAGGTGTTTTTTAAAATGTTCTAGCAAACATAGCGAGTAAACTTAGCTGTATGTTGAGTGGGGGACAGATCTGTGAAGATAAAATAATTATTTAAATTGACTTCGAGAATAAAATCAAAGACATTGAATCATATGCTCACATTCAGTTGAAAAGATCACTAAGAACTCTACTTTTTCTAAATTATATATTCCAAATCTATGAACTGTTAAAGACCTAGAACCAATGGCAATCCAGCAGAAATATGCACCTGAGAAATTTTTACCAAATAAAACAAACAAAGCATACCAAACCAAGGATCCTTTAAATGAAAAATGATTGCAGCCTGCATTAGAAAACATTCATGAAGTATTTAAGAAACAGTATGCCAGAAAGCAAGGATGGTACCCCTCCCTAATAAGTTCATGTCAAAAATATACTCGAACTTTTATAAAAGAATTCCAAATAGTCCATAATTTGTCATTTGAGCATCCAATAACTACCGGGTCAAATGACAGTTTATTTGAAATATATAGACTCTATCCAATCAATGAGTTTGCAGAACTGAAATTTAACACAATTTACCAGATTATGCATACGCACATAAAGTATGAGAAATAACATTCCATCTATTATTAATGCTATTTATATTTTCTGTCATATCCATCTCCTTTTTTGATGTGCTCTACTAGCTGTTCTTTTTTTAATATGATGTTTATTTTAGTATGCCCTTTCACCCATGTGCCATTGCAAATATATCTGTGGTCTGTTTAGGACTTACTCCAGTTTCTTCACAAAGAGGCCATTGCAAATCAGGTAAACCTGCCTCTGTTTGCCAGTTAACCCTGAAAGGTTTTGACTGATGCTGTAATGTAGTTCACATCATTTGTTTTCATACTGTAGATTTTTCTAAGCTTGATTACCCACATCTTCTATTTCAATACCATCTAAATATCTTAATCCCTCCCTTTTGTTTCTTGGTCTATAATAGGGGTCTAGACAGGGAATCAATGTATTCTTGCAAATTTATCCTTGTACGAGTATGAGGTCTCTGCTCAGTAAATTTATTTTATTTTTTTCATTTAGATAATTGAAAATACGTCCTCATGTTTTGTTTTGCTTTTTGCTAGTTGTGCTTCAGTTTCTTATTCATTGCTTCAAAACAACCTATGTGTGCCACTGAATTCAAAATCAAAGTATCAATTTTGCTGTCTCTTGTTTTATATTCGATATCACTTTACCTCGTTATGTAGCTAAAATATCCTAAAATAAAGGCAAGCTTTCTCTTCCATTGATTTTATTTAAATATTTAAATTTCTTCCTGTTCTAACAGAAATCTTTTACATCCTACGTATGACTTCCAAATTTCCAAACAGTGTGAAAATAGTTTTAGCTTTTGCAAACTCATTGGAAGAAGTGGTGTTATTCTCTTTAGAGTTAATTAATTCTCCATTATACATTTTATCAATTCTTTTATATACTCCAGTTCACTGTAATTTTATATCAGGTAACCAATACGTATTTTGTGATCTATATTCCCCTACAGTACATTTTAACACAGTAATTTTAGAGCATTTGACCTTATTATCATTATTTTTGGTTTAAATTCAGACTCACTTGATTTTCTTTAAAAAGACAATTAAAATATTCTCCCTCCCCAAACATTCAGTTACCCACACTGATTCCTAGTCTTTTAAATATCCATATGATCTCATAAACCCATATCCTGTAGAGATACAGATACATTTGCTTATTTTTCAGAAGGAAGTATCTCTACCTGAGGACAAAAGCTTTTCTCTTATTTCTACCCCAGTCCTTGTGTTTGGAACTGAAGTGCCCTTCTGAGTGGTTTGGATACGTCCTTCGAGACTGAAAATCTGGGTTTTGATGGCCTCTCTTTCTGGTATTCCACGCTGCCAGAGTGCAAGGACATCCACTCAGAAGGCTGGAGGCTGGAGGACGGGACCTCCACCCCTTGAAGTCCCATCTGCTCACTGAGCATGGAAGGAGATTGTGACCCAGAACACCTAAAGCAAAACACAACACACCTGTTTACCCAAGCTGTGTTTCCCTCCTTCTCCACCTGTCCTCCCACTCCTCTTCCTTTCATTGTGATTTGATGAAATTTTCCTCATTGACTTTCCCAAGAGTACCTGGGCCAGTTATGATGGAAGTTGAATAAAACACTCATTCATGTTTTTCTCATAGTTGCATGACAGTTTAACAATCAAAGTATTCTTTGTCACTGTCATTGCTATTGTTGTTTTGCTTTCAAAACAATTTAGATATGAATTTATTTAAATTTTATTGAAGGGACATTGCATAATAACATAATATTGGTTTAAGGTGTGAATCATTGCAAATCAGCATCCTAATATAGTATTTTGAATTTGCTATCAACAGTTCAATTTAATCTTTCACCTTATTTTGAATTTCTTTTTTTAAGCTTTGTCCTCTTTTTGGTTTTGTCATCTTTCTTTTTGATTATCTTCTCCTGCATTTTACCTGTTGGTAAATGAAATCCTGCTGTTCTTAATTATTCAGTCCTCCCTAGTATTTCATTCACTTCCTTCACTCTTTTCTGAAGCCTGGAGACAAAATTTCTCCTTGAACATGTTAAGCCTTTCATCTCTGCCTTACACTGTGTATTCTCCTTGTTGTTATTCCTCCCACTTCAGCTGGAAATAGTCTTTGCTGAGATCCTCTCACATTCCCCTTTCTTTCATATGACCCAGGGCTCTGGTCATATTAATTTAGGAGACATTCTTATATCCATTTTCTTTCTTCATGATTTTAGACTGCGTCCTTGAAGTTGGACCAGCTGTCACTCAGTTTGCAAAGAGAGGGTCCCTTTGCATAATAAAGGTTGCTCCCATGTTATTGGAAAGCACCATGTCCCTTTCTTCCACACCAAGCTGACATTTTCTTATTGCACATTGCTCCCAGATGACATCCAGTGTTGTCTACAAAGTGTGTCTTTAATTGTCTTTCTTACAAGCACAAATTCTTCTTTGTTTCTATTGGAAAACACCTGGACAATAGCTAATCCCCCACGATCCTCGCCACATTTCTGTTTCACACCGATGCTTCCGAGCACAAATCCCAAGCTCCTGGGCTACATTTGCTGGAAATATTGACATAGTGCAATATTATCGCTGTCTACTCACTACTTTATCCTACTAATTTGAAGCAAGCCCATACATTTCTCATAGGGCTGTCCCTTTTTTTCAGCCGAGTATAAATGAATGCAGTAACAATAACAAGTTAATACTACTGAAAATATGTTATTAACAGGTAAATACACCAAGGGCATTAATATAACAAAAATAAATACAGACTAAATATTCCTGTTCTTGCTCCTGTCTGCTTAGTCTAATCCAAGTGGCTCTTGAGCTCATTTACACTAACTACTAACTAATTTCAAGATAAAACTATTCATTCTTATTAATAATTTATACTGTCCGGCTATTTTTGAAAAATTCTATATCACCCCTAAATTTGGCTTGGCTTTGACTAATTGATACTCTCATTATGGTTACTTTTAAGGCATTTGAAAATGTAACATTTTCTATGCTAGATTTTTTCTATATTGTTTTATTTCTATTTTTTCCTATTGGCATGGTATTAATACAAGAAGTCAAAAGTGCTTCTGAAATATTGCAGATCAAATCATATTTGTCTTAAACATAAGAAAAGCAAGGCTAATTATTTGACATTCCACAGTATTAAACTGCTTAAGAACAAAGTTAGTCTAGAAGAGAAACTCATAAGACTGACAAGTACACTACTATATCATCATCCCTACCTACCTACCAAAGTTAATACATGCATCGGCCTGATAATAATCTAGCATCGCAAAGAAAATATGACCTCAAAAGTGCTTAATATTATATAAAATTATTGTAGCCAACATATATGAAGTTGTGTTTTAAAGAAAGCTTATTATTGACCAACCTAGTTGAAGAAATTCATGCAGCTTTTACTAAATTTGGAAGACAGCTTTTTTAGAGCAGTTTTAGGTTGAAGGCAAAATTGAGGGGAAGAGACTTGATACAATATATTCCTTAAATGTTTGGTAGACTCCACCAGTGAACCCGTTTGGTTTGATGCTTTCTGTTTTGGAAGATAATTAAATATTGATTTATTTGATAGATAAAAGTCTATTCTGATTCTCTGTTCATTTTTCTTTTCTTTTTTTTTGTGTATTTTTTTTCAAATGGGGTCTTTCAAAGTCTAGTGGTTCAGGATGTTCTCACCTTCAAACAACAAGCGATCAAATGTATAGTCTGGCTGATGCTTTGATATAGTTGTGGATTGAATCCTCTTCCAGTGAGTGTCAGAATTATCCCTGAGAATTTCAAAGAGAATCTCTACTACTGAGATGTGACTGGTTCATGGACAGCTTTTAAAATTCGAAGTGTTTAGTGCTCTAGCAACTGAGATTTTTTTATTTGCAATTTGGAAGAATGACAATGCATAAATTAATACTCCATAGAGACCTATTGGTATTATTCAGTTGTAATTTCCAGAACAATAATAATTCATTTCCCTCTGCTTGAAGAATAATTTTGCTTTGTTATAACCCCTCCAAAGTGTGTCTTCAGACTCTTTATGTATCTTTAGAGTCTCTAACACTGGTACACAAAGAAATTGTTGATTTTATACACATATTATAGGTTGATCTTAAAATCTATAATCTGGGCAGAAATACTACTATAATTAGATTTTCAAATTCATTTTCATTTATTCATAGAGGCAAGAGAAAATATTTGTACATGCCAATAATGTTTCATGTAAGTTAAATTTTAAAAGCCCGTCAAGGAAGAGTTTTAATAAATGTGTACCCTAAAAAGTAGCAATTCCTTTTGCTTTATTTCTGATGCAAGATAAAACAGATTAGAGTTTTCAGGAGTAAACAATTATCTATTGTCTGGAATGCTGGCATCTCTATTAAAGTTGACACTGACACACATGGGGGAGGCTTAGTTGGTTTTTAAAGATGCTCTATAAATTCTACAACATATGCGCCCTGACCAAGCATTTCCTGTGCCCTCCTGGATCTGCTCTATGTCTGCTGTCTATTTCCTTTCTGCCTTCTCTACATCCTCTGGCTACTAGTCTAGAAACAGAAGGTGGAACTCATTGCCAAAGCATGTTATATAAATCCGATAGGCATCATATCTCCCTTCCTCTAATTCCTCCAGTTAATGTTCTCAGTAGGTATAAGAGAAAGTTACATGGTTGAAGAGATGCTGGGATTGCCAAGAAAACTAATAGACTAGTAAGCACCTAAGATTTGGCTCTTGTTTTCATCATGTAAATGTCTTTATGTTTTTTTTTGACTTTTATCTTGACTAGCCTTCTGCCAACCTGGATGGTCTCCCTGAGGCTCACCTCAATCTGTTTTCCTCTCTCTCCTGGCTGCAGGCCATCTTCTAAAACAGCTACAGAGCTATTTATAACTGATGGGCCTCAAAGGTGAGTCTTCATAGAGGGTAAGTACCTTTTGTTTCCTTATCACTAAGGTCACCATCCCAAAGGGCTCTAGGGCTATATTAGTTCACCAGACCTCTCCTGAATTGAATGTCAGTGAACGGTCAGATCCTGAACCACAGGTAAATTGTTGTGAAGTCTTGACACTATTTGAGCTTTGCCAGTTTTCTGGATATAGAATCTTGTATGTTAAGTGTATTCACTATAGAAAAGTGATATTAGTTTGACATTTGGGTGGGGATAACATAAAAAAGGCTGCCAACTTGAATAACTTTTGATGTGAAATGAGACAAAAATACTCAACATTATAAAGACCTCATTACTCTGTGAAAACACGAGCCAGCATGTACACAAAACTTTTGTTTAGAAAATGTGTAAGCCAAAGACCTGAATCACATATGCTACAGAATAGTTTCTCTTTGAGGCTTTCAAAGGAGGCCCAGAAAACAGGAGGGCCCTCTAATTTCAAGTTCCCAGATCTGGACTCCCGCAGAAACCATGTCAGAGAGAACATTTCACTCGCTACTCTCAGTACTGACATACCTCAGTGACTGGTGAGGAACTCCTTGATTTTGCTAGACCATCACTTGCTTATGTATGTAAACTTTTTACTGAAACACAGTCACATTCTTTTATTTCTTGATTTTCTATTCCTGCTTTCCTGCTGGAAAGGTAGAATTAAGTAGTAACACAGAGTTAATTGGTTTTCACAAAGGCATTATAGCTGACAGTGCTTGCAATGCTTATGGTCTGACCTGAGTGACTTCTGTTCTAGAATATGTATCTGCCAAAAGTGTGACTGCATTTATGATCTGATATATTCATGCAGATTCATTTCTCTCAGCCATTCACTCATCTCCTGCATTGGTAAGAATACTGCTTCAGTTACTTCTAATCTTGTTTCACTCTGTGCCAGCACCCTTCTTCTCATGCCTCTTGCATCTGTTCTCAAACTGATTACTTACCTATAATCATGTCAAGAAAATATATGATGTCTGACAAGAGTGGTTATTCTAGAAATAGTTGTTGAAAAGATGAACAATTGAATCAATGAATATCTTTTTGTCACTTTCCCCAGGTTATTATGATGCTGTATGCCTTTGGCTCAAATTGTAATGTAAAGAACATGAATATAGTGGGACTGAATGGAATAGCACCTTAACTAAAAAAGATGAGCTATAATAGATGATTTGTAAATAATTATTTGACTAATGAATGCAATGTAAGTTGAATGCTAGATATTCCATAATGCATTGTCAAAGAGAGACTAGGTCAGTTCAGAAATTCAAATTATTTTTTCAAGTGGATGTTATAAAAACAAATAGGTTATAGCCATGCCTACTATATTACATTGAGAATATAGCAGAGAATAGAAAAGCAGGTGAATTACACAAGTCAAAAACTTGATATGGAGCTATTTTATCACATTTGATGAATATTTATCAAATTTACCTAATGGTTTAAAAAATAGTAGATGCAAATTCACTTTCAAAAAGCTTTCTCTTTCTGTAGCCATTGGAGTTAAACGATGAAAAAGTGACTATGATTTCCCAGATAGTTTAAATTGATGATTGCGTTTCAAGGCAGGTGACTTCTAGCAAGAAATATAATTCACATTCCTTTCCTTGGGAATAGACACTGACCTATAGGAGAAAAAAAATTGGTTGTATACAAAATGCCATTGAGACAGTGTCTAGGGATAAGGAAGGTCCAAGTATATGTGCTTTTGTAATGAGATCATGTGTCCATCCCTTTTAACTTCATTAAATTTACTTGTTATCATTATTTAGTTTTTATTAAAAAGGGAGTAGAGCTGAATAAGTAATCTAAAGGTGATTTAGTGGGACTTGAGAATATAAGGTCATAGTGAAGCATAATACTGGGAAGAAGTTGTTGACTTATGGTTTTCATTGACCATAATATGCCTTTCATCATATTGGGAACTGATTGTAGCATTATTTGATACACGTCTCATTGCCAGCATTAGAGAAAAGGGACACAAAATGATCATCAGATGCCTGTGGTCTCCAAGGAAAAATTGGAAATGGTTGGGGGAGTGAAGGGTGTTCAAATATGCAATTACTGGATTGATGAAGTTAAGAAAGCTGTGTATTAATGTTAATATATTAAAATTTGTGTGCGTGTTTGTGTACATGTGTGTAATCAGATGAGAATTGGGAACATCTATACTACATGCAAAAATGAAAGAAGTAGCATTGGGTATTTTCATAATAATTAATGATAAAATTATTTATATTGTCTTTATGTAAATTTTCAGTCTAGAAGTTCCAGAAACAATAAGAACAGCATTTTAAAGGGAATTAAAATAATAAAAAATAATGAAAATAATAATTATTTATATTGTGTTTATCAAATGCTGAAATATCACCCTCACAACTCAGAAGTCCTCATTTATTTCAAATAATCACTATACCATATTAATTATGAGTGACACATTAGTAAATTGAATCTGAACTCAGTCCTGTAAATCATTAAGTTATTACTCCTTTTTTAGAATTTTATTGAAGCAACATTTCATTATAATATTATATAGGTTTAAAGTTTGTCTCATTGTAAATCGACATCTGTATATAACATATTTATATTATATGTTATATATATATATACATATATTATATATAAGTTCTCCACCAAAGTTCAACACTATCCTTCACCATATAATTGACCTTTTTACCTCAATTACTATTGCTTTGATTTGATAAAATTTCTGAAATATCTCAGTGTATAGAAGTTAAAAACAAAAATTACTTTTCAAGATGTCGATGGTCCTTACTCCTAAAATATTTTCCCCAATACTTTCCAATAAAACCCTCCTGATTTTTTCCCCAAGAAATGATTCCTTTACTAGCACTTCATGTTCAGGGCAATTAGTTTTGTGACTTCTCAATCCTGAGAAAGAAGTGGAAAGTACTTGAGAAGTATGAATGCTAAGGGAGAACAGAGATAACAAAATGACTTTGCAATAGGATGCTTAAGTATCATTTACATTTTATGCATTTCATCTGAATCTGAGGAGACAAAAAAAATTCACTGCTCCTTCACTATTTCTCCATCTATTCGTCTGTTATGGAAATCTTATAATTCCTAATATATTAGATGACAGTATGACACTTTTGCTCTCACAAATTGGTTTTTCTATATAAAAGATATAAAATATCTGATATTTAAGTAGGGGATAAAAGTCACTCTACTAATCCTATGATTGTTTATTTTTTTTATTTGCTGATGTATTTGTTTCCAAACAAGTAGTTAAATCTCAAGATCTAGTCCCTTGGCGCTTGGTGAATCTGACTTAATTCCTCTGCCCTTGTGTTTTTACTTACACCTCACCAGAATCCTACTTACCTCTTGACAGTTTAAGTCTTACCTCTTGCATGATCATCTGATTCTTTCTATGTCTTCTGTAAACAGCTGTTTATGTTTATGTTTGTGTTTATGGGAGGCACCTGTATTTCATAATGCATTCTCTTTTGTGGTGCCGTACTCTTTGTTTCTTAACTTGTGTAATGCTAGCTAAATCATATACTCCTCTGATCAAAAAATCTTATCAGTAAGTACCAAACAAATAAATATTAATTACAGATTCAATGAGTTTCATGTTTTGTAAGAAGGAACATCTTCATGCCAATAATATCAATTTTTAGAAATAAACAAGCTCAGTATGAAAATGAAAGCATTTCGGATTGGTTATCATTGGCAATCATGATGGACAATTTCTCATGTTTAGTTAATATATAAATAGCACAGAGTTTTGGGGGCACACTTCTTTGGGCATACTTGATTGCGTTAAAATGCTGCTTCATTTTATCTTTATGAAACTGAAGAGGAGTATTTACATATTTCCAGATGTGGTAAGGAGTTTCATGTAAACAGTACAATAATTTGTGAAAAGAACTTGTTCAATGCAGAGAATTCAACTCCTTCCCCTGAGGGGAGAGGTTGATTTTTCAACATAAGTAAAGAAAACTACATTTTTCATTACTTTTTTGGCCATTATTTTATCAATTTCTGAGTCGCTTGTTGAAGAATTAACAAATTGATCCTAGATGTCTCCACAAAAAAGTAACAAGGCTTGAACATTTCTTCCAAATGGACAAAATTATTATCATTATCTATACAAAATGAAGTAGAGAAACTTGATATTATAGGTATAATTTCTGACTATAATTTAGTTATTTTTGGAACTCTTATTTACTGCATTTAGCAACTGAGGTAATAAGCTGTTTCAAGACACTTTAGGATATGATAAGTGGAAAGAGTAAATAATTCTAGAAATATTTATTTGTAAGTATGTTTTATTTTAATTTAATATGAATATATTTCCTCTTCCCTCTGAAATAATTTTCAGTGGCAATGCAAACAAACTCAATCATATCAAACTGTCTCTTAAAAATTCTGTTTAACTCCTATTAATAAAAATCTCAAGATAATAGATTTTCATGGAGTATGTAAAATTAAATAAAGGTTTTCCATTATTTCTAAGACAGAAAAATTTCATTATTCATTTATTATCTTTAGGACTTAGTCTCTGAAAAATATCCATTTACATGTGCATCTAATTGCTTATAAATCTTTCTGATTATGATGAATAACCCTGAAATTCACAAGTATCCCTTTTTTTTATAAGTATGTAAAGGTTTTAATGCCATTCTCAGTAGACACATAATTGATCCACATCTGATCTGTAAGTCATCCCCAATTCACTCGAGTTACTTATTTTGACCTTGGTTACTCTATTTATATATTTCAAAAATTATCCTGAAATGTTTCTTCCCTTTTTTTTTTGATGTTTGGGTAGAACAAGCTGCTTTAGTCTTCAACTTTGTTTATCTGGAAATTGTATGATAGAATAATGTTGTAAAGAGGAAAATAGGGAAATAAATACTTGGCAGCTGAGAAGATGAAGTAAAAAATATAGGGAAGACAATAAGCAAATATTAATTACAGAGACAAAAATTAAAGCTGATGTCAAAAATAAAAAGAGGGAAAAATGAACACTTCCGAAAAAATTCTAAAATGTAGAAACTCATATCAGCATCTAAAATTGAAGTTTTTGACCATTATTTGGACAAATGAAATAGGTTTTCCTCACTCATTTCAATACAAATTATTCCAGCAGTTATTACCCTAAACCCGTAAAAAATTACATTATTGGGATGATGTTTGAATAGCATTTTAAACATCATCTTTCTACTTAGACTAAATTATGAATTAAATACTTATGCTTTCAAATTTATTCCACTGAATCTCATCCTCTTCAAGATGGAAAACACGCAAAAAGAAAATCTGAAAATATCCCAAATCGGTTCTGTGTTGAGTAATCTATAACTTGATTGCATTGCAGCATATGTGTTTTATACAAGTGAAATTCAGTTTTGAAATATGATGTTCTATGTTTCCAACATATTTCCATGTTTCCATTGCTCCTCATATCGACTGACTAGGACTTGAGTTGTCGTCTGCTATTCCTCAGAAAGATCTCTAAACAAACTCCTTTGACATTTCAGGAAAGACAGTTTCCTCATCTACCCAACCCTTGCTGGAGTCGGAGTGTCACATTTGCAAATTCTCCCTTTTTTGCCATCCAGAGTGAGTTACCTAGTGAAGCTCCAATATTATGAGAACAATACAGGGCAGGAATGGTGAGCAGATCCTGAAAATTGTAAGAATAAATAGCAGATATGGACACACATCCAAGTGCCAACTTTTCAGGTCAATGACATCCCATTCCCAAAGGCAAAGAGATACCAAATCAGATTTTGCAGGCATAAATGTGATACTTCTGGAAAAATCATCACAGCTTAAATCATATGTAATGATTTTTCAACAGAAGTGCAAGTGTCGTCTTTACTTAATGATGTCGCGTAAGTTCATCATTTAAGGGCTATTGGTTTGGTCTTGACTAGTTTACATCCTGACCTATTGGAAGCCAATTGATTTACCTCAGATGCCTGGTGACTCATATTGCTGGGCTTATATATGACAGCGTGAATATAATAGTTCATTTTGATAACAAGAAAATTTAAAGTCTGGGCTCAACAATCTGGAAGAACAAAATGAATCTTGACATGGTCTAAAAATAAGAACATCTGTTTGCAGCAGGAAATAGTCGTGATTTATGGTTCCGACATCTCCATGTGATGTGTTGTTTCACTTTATGGTAATTTACAGCATTTAATGTACTATATAAATTGACATAAACTGAGGTAATGCTCCTTCAAAATGCAATAACAGGAACAAAAATGTAGAATATAAATGTTTGGTTTCCTGTGTGAAAGTTTTGGTTTTAAAGTAGAGATTCATGTGGGAAGAGCAGAATGGTTCCAACCCCAAATTGCTTTCTAGGCAGCTTTGAAGTTCTGCTTTGGTCAGCGTTCCGGGCACACATGAGGTGATGGGCACTGGACTGTGTCCTCTGGTGGCCTCATACACCATCACCCTATGGATGGATTTTTATTTAAAGTTTTAAAAGCATGTCCTACCTGCAAAGTTCTGCAGCCCACCCAAATACCCCCATGTCACCCACATTTATCATATTTCGTTGGCTAATATACAACTTTATATAACCTTCTAAACTCGAGTGAATTATTTTATATGAAACTGTCTCTAATCCAAAGAGACCCCCACCTTGAAAATATTCCAGAAGAATTCCAGAACAATTTCTCAATCAATTGCGTTTTATTCAATATTGATGAATACTGGAAAATAATGCTGTGCAGTCCTGAATCAGCCAATACCTTTTCACTCAAGAAGTCATGTTCTTAGCACCCTGATAGCCTAGAGGATGGTAGCCAGACATAATTCACATATATCCCTAAGGACCTGGGTTCATGACTCAGGTCAGGGGAACAACCAACATGAACAAACAATTAAAATAAATGTTTCTTCCTCCTCTCTCTTCTTACCTATTTGCCTACTTGCCCCATTCCTGTCTGCACCTTTCCTTACATAAAAGGTCATTTTCTTAAACAGTTCACATTCATCATTCCCCAGTATTACTTCTCTTATGGTTGAATAGAGATATTTAGTTTAATAACACCTCTAAAAGATTTTCTAGAATTTTCAGAACTTCTCGCAACTGCAAAATCACATCCTTTTCTCTCCATGTCACCATCTGTGCATTGCACAGATCAGGAAACAGAAACAAAGAAAAATGAACTAAGTTGTCTAAAATCCAAGTTACTGAGTAAATGTGTCTCAGCCTGATTTCACAGCCGACTCTTCTGGAGCCACACTCTCTATTGCTCTGTTGTTTAACCTCATGGTCAGGTTTCCATGAAATTCCTGTACATCATAAGGTACCCCCATTTTAGATAAGCTCAAGATTTAATTCATCATGTAGAAATGTTGGATCTTTACCTAATATTAGCAATATTGAGGCAAATAATAATGTTACATCTTTCTTAAATTTGCATCAATATTCAATTTTCTTACAAAAGAGGAAGTTATGTTTGATGAAACAGAAAGGCAGACATCAATTACTCTCTCACCACTGACCACTTTAAGTATTCTATATCCCATCTGAAACATTCTTTTTCGCTACCAAGTCTCTCTCCTCTTTGAAGCAACATTTTTAATACACATTTTCATGAGCTTTACTTGCATAAAAAGTTTGAATTAAATAAATTAATAATTTAGAAAATTTCTTAGGATTCATTTATATCTGTGTGTCCTATTGTTGATTTAGGACAAGAAAAGAAAACTTCATAAGCATATATTTTGTTCATGACATTTATTTATTTAATCATGGAATGTTCAAGGTGATAGAGCTAAAGAAGCAAACAAAAATTTATTTTGCCTTAAAGTAACTCAGAGTCTACTGGGAAAGATGGGTGAAGAACAGATCTAGTGTTGCTCAGGAGGACTAATGAAGCAGAGAATGGAGAGTTCTGGTGGCTGACATCAAATGTATTTTTACTTTTTAACTTTTTTAGTATGTTGTTGCAATAACTTTATTTAACAAATTAAAATAAACTCATATATGCAGTTTTCCCATTCTTCAGATATATGTCCTGTCCTCCGCCACGTCACCAAGTGTACTTCACCATTGTCCAGTGGGATCCACCACCACTTGGCCCCTTGCCCACGTCCCATTCCCTATTGGTAATCTCAGTTCTATTGTAAGTGTTCAAGATTAAGTTCTGTTTCTTCTGTTCCTTGGTTTTGTCTATTCGCATACACCTATCAGTGAGGTCATCTGGTATCTAACATGTATATATATCACACCTTTATCCATTTTTCTGACATTGGGCACTTAGGTAGTTATCAAATCTTAGCTATTGTGAAAAGGACTGCAGTAAACATGAGGTGCTTAAATCTTTGTGAATTAGTGTTTTTGCATCTTTTGGAATGGTAGAATCATATGAGATTTCCATATTCAACTTCCAAAGGAATCTTCACACTGTTTTCCATAGAGGTTGCACCAATTTGCACTCCCACCAACAGTGTAAAAGTGTTCCCTTTTCTCCATCCCCTCCCCAACACTTGTTGTTTCCAAACTTTTGGATAAAAGCCAGTCTCTCAAGTATAAGATGGTATCTCATAACAATGAGATTTGCGTGAGATTTGATTTGCATTCCCCTGGTAGCTGGTGAGTAGGAACATCTTTTCATATGCATGTTAGTCATCTGTATATCCTCTTTGGAAAAATGTCTCTCCAATGCCTGTTCCCATTTTTGGTTGGATCGCCTATTTACTCTGTTATTAAGTTTTTTGAGCCCTTTGTATATTTTAGATATTAATCCCTTGTCAGAAACATGGAATGCAAATTTCTTCTCCCAGATTCTAGGTTGATTTTGTTTTGGTGATGTTTCCTTTTGCTGTGAAGAAGCTCTTTAACTTGATGTAGTCCCAGTTGTTTTTCTTTTTGTTTCCCTGGACGCTGAAGCTGAGTCCCCGAAGACTGTTGCCTAAAGCTGATATCATGAAATGTCTTTCCTATGCTGTCTTCCAAGAATGTTATGGTTTCTGTTCTTATGTCCAAGTCCCTAATTTATTTTGATTTAATTTTTATGAATGGCATTAGAGAATAGTCTAGCTTAATTCTTTTGCACGTGCCTCTAACCCATTTACTGAAGAGAATTTCCTTTCTCCATTATATACTTTTGGTTCCTTTGTCATAAATTAATTGACTTTAGGTGAACGAGTTAGTTTCTGGTGATTCAGTTCTATTCCACTGATGTGTGCCTTTATTAGTATCATATCATTTTGGTCACTATCTCTTTGTAGTATAGTTTTAAGTCTGGGAGGGAGAGTAATCCTTCCAGATCTGTTACGACAGAAATCATTATTTTTTTTTCTCATAATTGCCTTGGCTATTTCGGAGTCTTTTATAGTTCCATACCAATTTTAAGATTTTTTTATTCTGTTCCCTTGAAATAAGGTTTTTAATGGGGATTATATTAAACCTGTGTATTGGTTTAGGTCTTTGAACATTTTAACAATGAAGATTCCTCCTGGTCTTGAGCAGAGGATGTGTTTTCATCACTTTGTATCCTCCTCTATTTCTTTTTAAGAAAGATTACAGCTTTAAAATCTTTTATTAAGGTCTTTGTTAAGCATATTCCAAGATGTTTTATCCTTTTTTACTTTTAGGTTAAATCATGTGATTTTCTTTATTTCACTTACTTCTAGAATTTTCTTTTACATATAAAAATGCAGCATTTTTTTGTGTGTTGACTTTGTAACCAGACTCTACTGTATTCATTGACTAGTTCCACTGGTTTTGTGACAAAGTTTTTAGGGTTTTCAGGATATCATGTCATCTGAAAATAATGATTTTTTTTTTCTTCCTCAAATTTTGATTCCTTTTATTTTTCTTGCCTAATTGCTCTGGCTCAGGCTTCCCATATGCTTTCAAATTGCAGTGGTGAGAATGGACAACCTTACCCTATTCCTGATCTTAAAGGAAATGATTTCAGTTTTTTCATCATTGACTATAGTGTTTTCTGTGGGCTGATTGTATATGAACTTTATTATGTTGAGGTATGTGCCTACTATCCCCATTTTATGCAGGGTTTTTATCATAAATGAGTATTGGATCTTATCAAAATATTTCTCTGATTCTATTGCTAGGATCATGTGGTTTTTCTCTTTGCTCTTGTCGATATAGTGCATTACATTAATAGATTTATATATATATAGAATCATATTTATTTATATATATATATAGAATCATATAGAATCATTCTTGCATCCCTGGGATGAATTCCACTTGGTCATGATGTATAATCCTTTTGCTGGATTTAGTCTGCTGTTATTTGTTGAGTTTTTTTCATCTATATTCATTATAGACAGTGGTCTTTAATTTTCTTTCTTGGTGAAATCTCTATCAGATTTTGCTATCATTGTGATGTTAACCACATAGAAAGAGTTTGGAAGCATTCCCAGTTCTTCAAAATTTTTGAAGAGTTTGAGAAGAATAGGCATTAATTCTTCTGTGAAGGTTTGGTGGAAAAGAGATCTGGTCCTGGGATTTTATTTTTAGGGAAACTTTTGATTACCTCTTCAATTTCCTTGTTTGCATTGGTTCTGTTCAGGTATTCCAGTTCTTCCAAGTTGAGGTTGCATTTTTCCTAAAATCTGTTCATGCCCTCTAGGTTGTTTACTTTATTGGCATGGAGCTGTTCATAATAGTCTCTTAGGATGTTTTGTATTTTGGTGGTATCTGTTGAAATTTATCCGCATTCTTTTCTGATTCCCATTATGTGACTTCTCTCTTTTTTCTTTGTGAAGCCAATTGATTTGTCAATTTTGTTATGAAATTTAAAGTCAAAATTCCTTAAAAGACATATATCTTTTTCTCCTTTGATACTTCATTTGGAATATGATAGATTGCTCTGCAATGTTGTCATATAACCATCAATCCAATTTTTATCATACTATGTAATACATATACTGATATTTTTCTTAAATATAAGTATGAATATCAATTGCTACTCCATGTTTTGTCTTCATAGAGTTTCCCACCTTGTATTAATGCTTAGTTATGGAAGAACTACAGGATTTAACTTAGTAGGGAATGAGTGCAATTTTGATCTTTCGACTTATTATTTATTTTGTAAACAGGTGATGGCAATATACATTCATTTAGACTAGTATTCATTTCTCTTTTCTTGACTGGAATTGAATTTCATCCTAAGGAAGTGGCAAAATCATAGTTTCATCTCTTTTATTTTCTTCTCATTTACTCCTATCGCTAGTCTGTTAATGATTTCATAAAATGAGCATTTTCTGCCAACTATGACCATATTACAACTATATTTGTGCATTTTTGTTTTATTTTATGACTTACTTCTTTCATAAATAATTGTAATTCTGTAACAATATATCTATTTTTACTTAAATCCATGTCATTGCCCTTGATAGGCCAACAAATTATTTTTTATGTGACTACAATATTTTCCCATTGTGTCTATGTATCATTTTATGCTATTTTACCATTCCTGTCTTCTCTAAAAGCTGAAAATAATGTTTCAAACCACTTTTATACTCAAAATACTATTACTAAGTGTATACTAAATAGTGAAATGTCTAGGGTTACAGTACAGTATACTTCACAAACATTTATCTGCATTGTCATATATAAAGGATAGATTTGTTCAGGACATAATGCAAAATAGAATAATAAGCTTCACTCCTCAAGATAAAAAGAAATTCCATTGATTTGACAAGTTTGTAGAATTTACAGATTCTTATGTCAATGATGTTTGCTGGAAGGGGAATGTTAAAAAAAAGAAAGAATCTTGGAAAATTGATTGAAAGGTCATTTGAAAAGGGTTTATTTCATGAAAGAACTATAAAATTACACATTAAAAATGAACAAATGAATGAATAAATGTCTTAAATGGCCATCAGAATTCATCAATGATAGATTTTAGGTCTCGTTGATACTTGCAAGTTCTTAACTTTTGGATTTTTATATTTTCAGATCATTTTTTTTAATTAGTTGACAAATGTTTGGGCAAGGGATATCTCAAAATTTTGAAAAGATAATTTGTTTCTACAATTAAGAAGATCTATGACTAAGTTTTTGTGGCAAGACTTCTCTTCAAACTGACATGGTCTCATTGGTAGAATAAGGGAAAGTCACTACAAGTCAGCTTCACTATGACAACAGAGCATTTTTATGGTGAGTATGCAAAGAAACACAGGGAAATCTGTATTATGGCCTTTCCATGACTCCTCCTTGCCAAATCCCTCAAGAACATAGTAGTACTCTATATACAAATAACTTAAATCTTTGGTCCTATATCCCAAACTCTTCTGGGCTGCATTTTACTGTGTAACTATTTGAGGCAAAATAGTTAAAATATTTATAAGACTCTACGAGAGCTGTAGAGCTTTACAGCAAGGCAGAAAAGGGGCCAGGATGAGCCATAAGAATCTAAAAATAAAATCAAAGGAAGAATGCAAGAAAACAGATAATTTAAGTAACAGTCCCTCTTCTTCCCCCACGCAATGACCTTGAGTTTTTAGGTTTTTAATCATTAAGAGTCAGGGGATAGACTCATGATGGAAACTTGGTCTTCTCTTACAGGTAACAACTTTGTAACTAAAGTTTAGAAGTTGTACTTACCTCTCAGTAATATTGAAATAAGTCACAAGGTCAGTTATGTTTAGTTGACTCTGAAGTCTGAGTCTGGCTGTATATATATTTTTTCTATTTTCTAAACATTTTCAATTTAAGGATTACACAATATTAAAGTGCACCAAAAAGGAATGTATAGCTGAATTAATTTTTCAGACTGAATGCAATCGCAGAACAATCAGTACAGGGGGATATGGAGCATCACCAGTACCACAGAGGCCCCGCGGCTACCCTCACAAAAATTTCATGACAAACCATGCTCCTCTCGACTTTCCAGACTTCTGTCACTATCAGTAGGATTTGTCTGTTTTTAAAATTCATAAATAACAGATAAAAAAGCAGATACACATCTGTATTTGCATATTTCATCCATTCAGTTGCATGCAACAGTAATCATTTCACTTACATCTCCACATACAATCCCATTTTATGGATATATTTATTTTCCCATTCTACTTTTAACAGACTTTTGAGTTATTTCAAGTATCTGACTGTTACTCATGATTTTGCCAGGAACAAACATGAATTTGACTAACTTGTATGTATATGTTAAATTTTTTGTGGAACTGCTTCACCATATTATGCATATGCTCATAATTAGGAAATGTTCACGAATATTGTTCTGAGTTGTTAAACCTATTTGTAGTCCCACTAAAAAATATGATATCATCAATTTTCTTGGCTCTTGTTTTGTATTTTGATACATTTTCTGATTCAAATACACAGTCACCTAAAACGTTTGAGAGTTAGTTTTAGATACAAAACAGTCTTTATCACTAAATTGCTGTGTGTTTTTGTTAAAAAACTAGGTCATCCTTAAAAAAAAATCACAGTATGATTATCGAATTAGGAAGCTATTATTGACACAATACTATTATTTCTATTGTTCTAAAAATATCAGATCAGACATTATTGTTCAGTTTTTTTCTTTGAACATCCTATTGGGAGCTTATTCATGTGCATTGTAGTTTTAAATCTGTCTCTCCTATTCCTAATCAATTGACTGAATTTTCAAAAGATTATTAGTGATTTGACATCACAGTTTTCAAGTCCCTTTTTCTAGTCTCTTGCATATTTTTCTATCAAATTGAATTTTTTTTGTATATTACAGTCTCTCCATATATATTGTACTTATAAATACATATATACATGTATATACATATGAATATCTACATACGTATATATGTATTTGCATATGATGCGCTTCAATTTTGTGTTAAAAGCATATTTTGCAAGCAACTTGTTCATTATTACCATGTGCCATCAATTTTAAATAGTATCAGTGATAAAATACTTTTTCTGGGGTATGAATATGTTGACCTGAGTTCATAACTCTGGTTATTATTGAATTACAGTTTTCATAATCCTAAATTTATGTGTTAGAGAGTATATACTGCACTACACACACCCTTATCATGTCTCCATGAGATTAACTCGGTCTATAGTGCACTGTCATGACTTTTTTCCGGAATAAATTTTTAGCGACTAAATCTATATACATAGCTTACTTTCAGTGTGACCAATCTGTCCAACTTCTGTGGTAGTACATATACATAAATTGAAATAGTACACTTAAATCAAATATAATAATGCAATGTAAAGAGAAATAATCAAATTCATATTTGTTCCTATTTCTAGAGCAGAAGAAATACATGTATGTTTATTTTGAAGTGAATTTTTTTAACTAAATCTGCTTATCATATCCTAATGTCTAAGATTTTTCCCATAACAATTTGTTTATCTCTTCCTTATTCTGAAATATACTTTCAAAATTAAAATTCTTAAAATAACTCGCAAGTCATAAAGTTAAAGATAAATTTGATCCATATAATTAAATATTTTGTTCTTTGAAATACAGTTAAGAAATATAAATATAAGCCATAGAAGGAAAGCATAATAGTATAATTTGAAGATTATGTATCTGATAAAGAGCTTATATTAAATGTATATAAAATTCTTGCCAGTCAATAAGTCAAAAGACAACTATTTAAAAAATAAATAAAATGAAAAAGAAGAAATGTAATGCATATAAATATACAAAAAAGATACACATTTTAACATTTAGGAAAATGCAAAATAAATGAGAATGGCAATATCGAATGCTAGTGAGAATTCAAAGTAACTGGAACATTCATCCATTGCTACTGGAGATGCAAAATGGTAAAGCCACTTTATAATATAGTTTGTCATTTTCTTACTATGTTAAACATACTAACCATGTAAAACATAAAAACATGTAATAAGCAAACTCACTCCTAAATATTTACTTCAGAAAAATGAAAACAAACGTTCACATAAAAATTCACAGGCAAATGTTCATTGTAATTTTCTTCATAAAATTCTCAGACACAAAACAATCCATTTTCATCTGGTCAATGGATAAACAAATTAGGAAATATTCACACAGCAAGAGAGGGAGGGAATTTGAACGATGAATAAAACAAAACAGCAAGAGCATTTGCTACGTGAATGAAGTCAGACATACAAGGCAAAGAACAATATGATTCTTATATAAACTTCTAGAATAATCGAAACTAGGGACAGAAAGCAAATCAAGGATAGTCAGGTACATTTGTACTGTACACTTTACAAAGGGGAGCTCAATTATATGTAAATTATACTCAAATAAAAGTATAACTTGACTTTTTATTTTCCCAAGAGAAATTTAATCACTTATTGATTACACAGGATAATGGCTAAACCTGACTTTTAATAAATGTCTTTGATCGGATACTGAGTAGATGGATCTATAGCTCAGTATATAATTACTATCAAACATGAACAACTTACGATCAATTCTGGTAAAGTCATTGATTTGCAGAAATGAAGTTTGAAATAAAAAAAGCAGTTATTATTACTGTACAGATCAAGTTGTAAGTTCAAAGTTTTAAAAGTTAAAAAAAAAAATCTGTTGTTAATGGCATTAGGGATATATTTCCCATGTCTACATTTATATTTTCTAAGGTGATTTTATATAACCAAACTCAATTTAAAAATAACTTTTTTTCCTGTTAGTTGAATATTTCTTTCAGTTCATGAAAACAATTCTGTTATGTAAAAGGAGCGCTCCTACTAACAAATAAGTTTATGCCAGAGTCAAAAATCACTTTATTTTCCTAACGATTATGTTAAGTTGCTACCTAACCATATATGTGTGAGTGCATTTCTAGTTTCTATGACACTCCAATGTTATATTTGTATTTGCTTATCTAATATATTGAGTCACTGTTTCTTTAATCTTATATCTGGTAATTTAAGTCCTTCTGTATTGTCTTTTCAACATGTTTTTGGCTATCTTTAGTCCTTTGTATTTGGGTTTAAATTTTTTGATCAGTTTGGTTTTCCTTTTTTTATTAAGTTTATTTCTGGTCATTATCAATATTATTGTACATGCTAATATTTTAAACTATAATTTTCCAAATTTCCAATATCCAAAAACATAATTAAATTTTAATTGATCTGGATCTAACATTCTTAAAAATTTACGGATTAATTTTCTGAAAGTATATAGATACGTGGAATTTTTAATTCATAATTATATCATGAAAATCAATATTAAGAATTTGTTTCCATTTCTTTATATTTCATTTGTTTTTCATGTCTTATAGCTTCATCTAGAATTTTCAGCACAATATTACAGTTATTCATAGCTTGACAAAGAAGATATGTTCTGAAAAATGTGTCATTAAGCAAATTCATCACTGTGCATATAATGCAGATTATAATTGTACAAACTGGATGGCATAGCCTACTACGTGCCTAGATATGAGATAGTTTATTAAGACCAACTTTATGTATGTAGTCCATCAGTAACCAAATAATTGTTAAGCCACACGTGAGTGCATATGTGGTTGCAGATATAAAGCATATACTTTTTTTATTCTCAAGGACAAATCCTTTAACCAGGTTTTTTGCACATATCTTTTATTATGTAAGGACATTGCTTTCTATGCTTCTTTCCCTAAGAACTGTTAACATGAATGTCAATTTTTATAAAATATTTTGCTTCTTATCTATCAAGGTGATCATATAATTTTTATCCTTTGTTACTGTGATTCAGTATAACCTTATTTCAAGTGACAATAATACTCAACAGTGTGCCTCTATATCTTCTTTCCTTTGCTTCCATTACAGAATTTAATCAAGATCCTCAACCAAATTTAGGTTGGTTTGTCAGATGCCTCAATTTTTGGTGCATCTTAAACTGTCTCAGGATACCAGGGGATAGTCAAAAATCGATTTGTTTTCTCAAAGACTCTTTATTGTCCCCTAAGTTGCTGACTCCCTTTGAGGATTTCAAATCTCTAAATGCAATTCAGTTATGTTGAATCGTGGAAGTTTCTGCAGATATTCCTACTTGACAGGAGATTCCTGTATTTCTCCTTTATCTCAGTAGAGAACTCTGCTCAGGAATCTATTCTACCCTCCTGGAGCATATTCCATTCTCTAGGACCAAGTGCAAAATTATAAATTAGGAAGAATATCCTCTTTTTTATCTACTTAAGAGAAAAGCTTCCATCTACCATAGTGTAGAGACCAGCAGTTCCATTTTCCAACAAAGAGAATAGCACTTAACGAAAGCATCTTCTCACACACAAAACCTTCAAAGATGCCGTACCTCAGGTGAGCATGGCAGCAGCCAATGATATTCTGCCACCAAGTCATCATGTTAAGTATAAAGTGCTCCAGAGAATATAGCAATTAGCTGTAACTAAAACTGTAAGTATGGACTATATGGGAAAATAACATACACTTCTATAATGATGGTAAACTGGAGAGAAATCTTACTAGGTTGTTTTCATTTTAACTCAGTAATACTCAATGTGCTATAAATTCTTGACTATGGTGTTATCCCATTTCTAGGTTCTAAAGTTTTATCAGAAGAAATGGTAATTCTATTGTGATATAATCTGAAACTGACAAGCTGAATATATCTTTGTATTTCCAAGAACGCATGAAACCATTGAAAATATTTCCTTGGTTGCTAAAACAGCAGTTTGACATTAACTGGAGAGTGAGCTTTTAGATATTACATGAAGGAAAAATTATTTGCACATTTTTTATTTCATATTAAGCAAATGAAGGGAGAAGCAACTGCAATTATTGTTCATAAATCAGACTGAAATCTTAAAGATTATAGACAAACCTCCTTTGTAGCTACAGATGGTTCCCATTAAGTATACGCTACAGTTACTTTGTCAGCCAACATCGGGCTATATTCTATTTTACACGCGTGTGTGTGTGTTTAAAAAGAGAAACAAAAGGACAAGTGAACCATGTAAGAAAAGATAAACCAATAATATGCCCTTGAAACTGACATTTAGGAAGATTCCTCTTAACTCTTAGGCAGGTTACATGGTTCCTTTAGAATTAAGTCCCCACACTTATGCAATGATTTATAAAATTAATTTAATTATTATATTGTATCATAGTTCAGAAAGAAGGTATGTTTTTTTACCCCTACTCTCTATACAAATGAAAAGTAGAAACTTAAGTCACCAGCAGTGCTCAGTAGCTTCTGCAGACTGAGGTAACTGACCAGCTGCGAAGAAATTTTGACAATTGCTGTAACACAGGAAGTGAACATATTTATCAGATACTTGAGATGAAAAAGCGGTATTCATGGAGACTTTTTACCCTATGCCATCTGGTCCTGAGGTGCCTATTACATCTATTATTGACTCATTAAAATCAATGAGGTGAATAGCACCATTAAACTTGTTTACATGTCATGTAACAGTTAACACTGAAATGTAACTTTGAGTTTCAGTATCATAATGCAGCACAAACCCCATATCCCAAATTAAGCTCAGATTAATATCTCCTAAAATTACAGTGTAATTTAAAAGTGCATGAATATTTGAAGCTATTTTTAACATGCAAATACCATATAACAGTCACAATGAAGATTAGTCTTTATAATTAAAACAATAAAACAGGAATAAATGGCCAGTGGGGACCAAAGACAGCATACATATTCTTATACCTCACTAATCATTCAGCTGCAGATGATTTTCACATTTGCAAATAACTTGCAGAAAATGTTTCCATTTCTGCAGCAAGAGACACAGTAATAAGAATAGAAAAGTTTACTCCTACAAAGAAGTTTCAGAATTATTAAATAAGTGTCTAGATATGAACATAACATTATTCTATTATTTTAATCTGCCCACAAAATTTTATTAAAAAATGCAAGCATATCTTTTGATTTAGTGTTGGACCTCAGAAAAAAATAATAAAAGGTTTAAGACTTTATCAATAGTCATGCATTGGTATAATAATAGCACATCCTTCAAGTACTTCTGAGTGAGATAACACTTGACACAAAGCAAAATAAGAATTTTTATACTTATAAAATTATTTATAAATACTTATTTATATAAAGTTATAAAGTAAGCAAACATTTGTCCATTGTACATTAGGAGTTCAAATTAATGAAATGCTGGCTTTAAATCGAAAACATCCTGAAAAACTGAATAACTGTTATATAACTTCAGATAAAAATCATGACTCCATCATTCTCAAAAGAATCATGTATCTATGCATTTGATCAACAAATGCTTGCAGGGAGGGAGGGAGTGCGAGAAAGAGAGAGAGAGTGTTTTTAAATCACAGTTGGGTATAACATTTACTGGGAAAAATCTGGAACCAAAAATAATTACACTTTATTGTCACATTTTTATCTATGCACATGTAAAAGCAATTAGTAAATACTACTTTTTGGGTTGAAAAAATAATTATCCACCTTAAAAAGGAAGTCATTTCCTCAATATAAAATTTCTACCAATTAAGATTCATGCATAATTTTAATATTTCAGCTTATGAATATTGATTTTATATATACATTGATGTTTCCATTTCTGCAGCAAGAGATATATATATTAACATATGATAATATTTCTAAATAATCTGATATGAAAAAATCAGTATGTATTTTACCAAACTTAAGTAGTCAAGAGTTTATGAAAAGTATTTCATTCAAATGATCACAATATTTTTAATCTCGTAGCAAACAGCATTGAGTACTTTTCTTTGAAACAAATGAAGATATCCAGAAGCATCAAGAGTCATTATACTTAAATAAATAGTGCAGAGAAAATATGTCCTCCAAATACCATGTGTTTTTTTCAACAGATTGCTGTAAACCTAAGCAATTATATCTAGGATTCACCATACAAATTCTACTTAGAGACCTGACTACAATAATCCAGATATTCAATCTCAACTCTTCGTATTATTATACTGAAAGTTCATCCTCCTCATGGAGCAGAAATAAAACAGAAATTAAGTGAAGACAAATCTTTTGCAGCAGGATACTATGAGATGCTGAAAGAGCTACATTTGACTAACTAAGTAATTAAAATTCTCAAGGTCTTAGTGGTTTAAAGATTAAAGACAATGGACTTGTTTCTTCATTCTAATCTATATTTAGTGAATTATAATAATTAAAAATAATAATATCTTTGAAAACCTATGCATTTCTATGATCATAGATTTCATCATTATATGTATGTATATATGTATATTATATATATGGATTTAACTTTCAGGGTTAAAATAATCAGCTTAGATTGTCATAGAGCATTGATTGATTTTCAGAGTGTAAAGTTTCTATATATTTTTGGAACTTAATGGTGATGTTTCTAGTCATACATTGATAAGGGCAAAGGTTAACTAGTGTGCATGATGAGGTTATTGATGATTTTCAAGTAGTAGCAGTTTTTTTTTTTCCACTAAAGAGTGCATCTCCAATAGCACTTCAGAGAAAATTCTGCATAAAATTCATATTAATCTTAATTTTTGTCAACTTTTGGACTATTTAGTCTATTCGAACATGTAACAGATTTCAATTAGACAAAGAAATAAAAATCCGTTTGACTTTTTGCACATGGATTTTAAAATATATAAAAATAAATATATATTCAAAAGTTCTATATATTCTGGATGCTATTCACCAGGGAGAGACTTGAGAACACACCACAGAAAATGTCCTTATATCACATGGACTCTGTATATGATCTATGTAGAGAAAAGTGATTGTATAAAGCAAGGTCATTAATTATCAGATCAAGTAACCTAGTGAAAAGAGTAATTGATCTGCAAAGGGACTTGAGATAAAATGGTTGTAACCAATCCATATGGACCAGAGTAAGTAAATACAGAGTTAAGTATTTCATTTTGGTAAAATGAGGAAAGGAAGAAAATTTGAGATGATGTGGAGTTGCTTAATGCACCTTCAGTATTTATTTAATCAAGAGTAAAACAGAATGAGCTATTAAACAATGCAGACTAAAAGAAACCACCTACTTTGAAAACATATTTTAAACTCAAAGTAGGTTAATCTTTATACTACGACCACTGATTTTACCTACGGTGACTATTACCCAGTGGACAAAGCATTTTTATGGAGCCGGTGGCCTACACATAAAATGCATGCCAATGTTTTACACATCATGTAAAAGATAAATTTACAACCCATGTGAAAAAAATGTACAATGACTACTGCAAGCTTTTCGAGTAAAGTGCTATAAAATGTTCAGTGATACTGAGTAAGTAAGAATGCATTCAAACATGGAAGCATCAAACTAGACCAGCAGCATCACCCACAGTAATGAAAATGAATACTTTCTGAACTTTTCATTAGACTGAAAAGGTCTAAGAACCCATGAGAGCTGTGATGTGTTCTATGACTCAACTACAAAACTACAAGTCAGCACTTTTACTTGTGATGAGCACTTGCCTGCACCTGACTTGTCTCTCTCCCTGTGAGGGGACTTGTTTGGACAACTTTAGACCACCCCAAAAAGTCAGCTCTCAGACATTTTTGTTTATCCAGGGAAAAGCAAAACTTCCTGGTTTTTTTTCTTTGTCTCTCTCTCTTTTTTTTTTTTTTTTTCTTTAATGTCCTAAAAGATGACCAAAAAAGTCTCAATTGTATTCATGGATATCAAATCACCCTAAAAAAACTGATAGTTTGATGACAAGTGTAAATGAAACAAAACATAGGGATTAAATTTCCATAAAAATATACAAAGTGGTAAATATCAAAGGCAAAGTCTTTCAAAAAGGAGAGTGTGGTGTTTTGATTCAAGAGTTGGACAGCGATTCAAGACGTCCACGGAAGCCGGCCATTCAGATTGTATTTGCTGCTGGGCAGTGATGATTTGTGCTGATCGCGCAGTATTTTAGAGACTCTGACATGCCTTGAGGAAATCAGAAAACGGTGATATAAAGACATCATGAAGATCAACACATGATAACAAGTCATGATTCCCTGTCTTGCTAACAAATTGACATTTTTCATAGTAACCATGTGAATTTAAGTTTGGAGATAATCCATTGTGCTTCAGCTGAACTACCTTACAGATCATTTTCCTGGTCCCTCACCTTGAAAGTAACTCTCCTTGGGAATCAAAAATATAAAAGAAAAAGAGAAAGTGCTTCTGCATTTTTCACAGAGCTCTAGAAGTCTACCTATCCATTTTTAAAAATTGCATTTTCTTGAGTGAGAATTCCTGTCACACACATTTCACCCATTTCGTATACAATCAATGGCTGTTAGCGCCTTCAGAATGCTGTGCCAGCAGCATGGCTATCAATTGCAGACTATTTTTGGTACCCTGTTCCACCCCCCCACCCCCCACCCCCCACCCACCCCCGCCTACCCCACAAGTCCCCATTCTCCTCAATGGTCAGTCCCCAGATTTATCAACCACTCCCACCTCAGTTCTAGGCGATCACTCATCTGCTTCCCGACTATTGACTTGTCTGTTATTATGGGCATTTTAAATAAAGTCACATCATAGGTGCTGTTTTGTGACTGGCTTTTTCACTTAGGGTAATTTTGTCTAAGGACTATCATGAGGTCACCTGAAATAATTCTTGAATTTTTTTTCCAAATAATATCACACTCCGTACATATCATACTTAATTTGTTCATTCATCTGTGGGTGAATATTTGGATCATTTCCATTTTCTGAATATTGTGAATAAAGCTATTAACATCCATGCATATGTTTTTGTGTTACAAAGGCTTGCAATATTCTTGTGACATTTCTGTATCACACGATTACACTATATTTTAACTTTTGAGGAACTTCCAGACTCTTTTCCAATACAACTGGGCCATTTATTTTCCTACCAGCAGTACGTGAGGGCTTTTATTTCTCACATGGTCAACAGTACTTGTTATTAACTGTCTTTTTTATTCTAATCAACCCCGTGCACATGATGTGGTCTCTTACTGTGGTTTTGATGTACATTTTCTTTATGGTTATGAGATAAACTTATCCCTTTAGTCTAGATACTCATGTTATCATGGTGTGAACTAGATAATACAGAAATAAATAAAACATGATTTATACAGTCAGAGGGGCAGTGAAAAAATATATGTAATATAGGCGAATGTCATATAGAGTTACCAGAGGGGCGAAGACTTTATTTTGACATCTGAAGGGGCTTCCCGTTGAGGTGATAAGGAGTTGAATCACTGAAGTAAGAAAAAGTAAAGAAATCCTTGAGGAACTCCAGAGATAATGTCTCAAGAGAAGAAGCAAATGCAAAGTCCCTGAGGCAGAAAGCAGCTTGGCACTTTCAAGAAACAAAAGTAGCCTCCATGACAGGCATATAGTGAGGAGAGGAGATATCTGATATGATTAATGAAAGATTCACCTAAAATGCTTCCAGCAGTGTCCACCATATATCATATTCGTAATAAACTCTGATGAGACTTGTTATATTGCTATCGTCACATGTGTGAGGGAAGTTTGAAGAGAAGTCTAACTGAAGGAGTGGTATAAAGGGGTGGACACCAGTCTGTAACTTTAAAAAACTACAAATGTATCAGTGTTCTTAGGTGGCATTCTGAAAAGACCAGAAGGTTTGGAAACTCTGGTTTAAAATTTCCTGCCCTCATTTTTATAGCAGGTATGCATGGACTGGGCAAGCTTCAACTTTGAGGTGGTTCCATTTTGTTTTCATTTGTACTCTCTATCTTTGCATCAATAAACCCAGGGACATAGGGTAGCACTTCCTGCGCCTTCTCCACTGTTGAGACTTGAAAAGGAAGCCAGATTCACTTCGAGGCTCAGGTAAATGCTGAGTAAAGCCCTGTAGTATAAAGAGCAGACACACCCTCCTATAGGATAATGGTTGGCCGGCATGTTGGCTGCTGTGAATGGCCCCTTTCCTGAAAAAATTTCAAGGATGGGCACATGAGATCTCTTCTGGGCACAGGAGGGCATCAGTTATCATTTCAACTCTATCTGACTTTTTTCAGCAGCAAGCAAGGTGAATCCTGGTCCTGAGGGCAGATATTTTTTGCTCAGACTTGGTTTTCTCTCTGTTATGGCCTTTCTCCACTCCCAACTGATCTCAGCTTGGGATTGAAGAAGGAAGGAAGGTGGTAAGGGAGGGAGGAGAGAAGGGAGGGAAGAGAACAGAAAGGAAGGTAAGAAGGCAAGGAGGGGAGGGGTAGGAGAGCTAGAGAGGGAAGAAGGAAGAAGGATGTCTCTCAGATTGTCTGTCTTACTCTCAGAACTATGAACTCAAAGGGAAGAACACATTGGTACCATTCTCTTGCTCTGCCTTCTTAACTAGTTCCAAGGACCAAGTTAATCAGGTAGTATTAGGGAGGACATCTCAGTGGCTCTTACCTGGATGTTGCGTTAAGCCACCACTTAATTTTCCCAGTTCCTATGATGAAAATAATAACATTCTTCTTCAAATGATCATGGTCATCCAATATGAGAGTGTAAATTATTCTATAATACACATTTTGATACCTAAACTTCTATTATTTTCTATTTATTCTATTATTATCTATGATAATAAATTCTACACTTCACACCATTATTTTCATTTATATTTTGTTTTATATGCAGTTCTACCATGGTTGTACTTTAGGGCAACTAACCCTCTCTCCAGATGTCATTGATGAGACTTGTTTCTGAGCATCCCTGCCTTGCCAGTCTCCCTTTCTACATGGAAGCATCCTTGTTGTTGCAAGCATCAGCTCAGTTCAGTACTTTGCACATTCTGCTCCCTCTGCATGGAATGATCTTTCAACTTTTTAACTTCTGGATTGCTCTCCCATTCCCAGCAGGTCTTGGCTTGCATTGACATGTCCTATGTCTTGTAAATATTTTCTTTCTCTTAATAGCATCTGACAGAGTGTAGATCTCTTCCCAACAACTCCAATGAGAACTCACATGGTAAGAAATTGGTTTGCTGTCCCTTCACCACTGATTAGAAAACTATCTAACATGAAGCAAACAGAATAACTATTGGTATGAAATTTGTCTTGCATGGTTTACAAATTATCAAAGCATAGTTGGAGAGGAATTAAAGAAATTCATTAATGTAGACAGATCTGAAGCAATTGACCAAAATCTGTGTAGTGATTGTTCAAGATAAAGGTCAAATTTAGATAAAAACAGCAAGGATAAAATCAAATTCATACCTGATTAGTGACTAAAATATATATTGGAAAGAAAGGAAATAAATGAAAGTAGGTATTTATTCTGCATAGAGCTCAGTGTAAAATATGTCATTTTTAAAACAGTAAACTTCAGGTAATTGCTTTTTCTTGAATTGTTTTAGCCTTCTTTCTGGCAGTCATATTCTCTGCACAAATGAAATTTGGAGGTTTTCAATATCACTTAGAGTCAGTTCTTCCTAACTGGTGGGTGTCTCTTGATGTGGTTTTCTATCCTTCCCTCTACTTCATTCCCAGAGAACCAGTTTGGTAGAGACGTGCTTGCAGAATAGAAATTAACCAAAAATTCTAGCACCAGATATACAAGGTTATTTTCCCTTTTCCTGGCATGTGTGCTATTTATTGCAAGATCATGAAAATTGTTTTTATGGTGAACCCCATCACTTAGCTCTTTCTTGAGAGACAGACAGATGTATTGATAAATATGTCTCCAAAATAATAGATTAGGACAAGATTCCTCTCTGCATTATACATGAGCTAAAAGGAAGTAGACAGTGGGTTTTAGTTTAGTTACAATTTCTGCCCCAGAAGAGTAATAAAAGGGCTATCACCACTCTGTTCTAGAAGTGCAGGCCAGATCATCCAAGGGATAATGGCAGTTTCAATGTTCTGTTCAGGATGTTCAGATGATTAAAAAAAAAAAACAGTTTTAGGAAGAGGACTGAAAAACATCCTAAGTTTAATTGAATTTTAATCAGCTGTATATTGGAGAGGAAACGAGGGACATGGAGTGAACCCAGTATTTGTTCTCTTCTTGTTCTGCCAAAGCATTCCATTGGGATGCAAATGATCAGAGGAGAGTTGTCCCAGAAAACGGACTCCTCTTCACCAAGTAAAAACCTAAACAGAAAATGCCTAAACTGAAACAATAGACAGAAAGGGAACAGAATTTTCTCTGGGCAAACAATGGCTCCCTGATAGATCTAAGTGTTGATTCATTTGAGTAATAGATTTGTCAGAGAATTGAATCAGAATCCCATTGGAAAGATTAAATCCTTTATTTTTCAAAAATGGTGTTTTTGAACCATCAGTATCACCTGGAATTCTGTAAACAAAAAATCTGAACCTATTCCAATTTGACAGAATCAATCTGCTATTTTAATCAGATCTGCAGGAGATTATGATACCTATTCTTGTTTGAGAAGGGCTGGGGTAAAACAGGTGTCAATTATTCAGTTCCATTCAGGATTAGGGCAGGGTAGGTTGAGGCAAAGCTGATAGTGAGCCCATGATATTCTAAAGTTTTCTACTTGATGTAAGTGAAGCATAATGCATTGTACCAAGAAAGAAAAAAAAATCTGTCCATATCTTCCAATTCTCCATTTTTTTGGTTGAAACTATATAATTTAACTTGAGTTATAACAAAATGTTATTTTAATCAAATCAACATCAAAACAAAGTCAGCTTTAATACTGGGATAGAGCTGGAGTTAAGACTAGTTCTAGATATCCCTGTGTTAGAATGAAGTGCAAGACCTCATCAATTTTCCTCTTTTAGATGAGCGTGCCAATGCTAACTGATCAAATCTATGCCACATATATCAGGGTCTTCTTGCCATCGACTGAATTATCTTGTCTATTATTTCCACATGACTGTCCTTACATAATCATTTTTTCTGACCTGTGAATGGTTAAGCATCGATCAGCATTTTATTCATTCTTATGAAAGCTATCTCTTCCTTGTGTCACAATTTTTCTGATGTCATCAGCATCAGTATGGACATCTTTACTGCTTTAGCCTCTGAATACTATATATAAATTGAGTTTGCCTAAGTTTAACTTATATAGATTGCTTCATCTCATACAGAATGAGTTCATTTTTGCTCTCTTCCTCCAAAATCTGTATATGACAATATGAGTTGACTGGAAGCATGCTTAGGTGATTTTTTGCTTCATTCTGTGTATTTTAACAACACTCTGTTGGTGTATTATTTTTTTCTTACATTAGATTGTTCCTCTTGTCTGTGGGCTCCTAAATTTAAGATCTCTTCTGGTTATTCAGTGTGTGCTTGGTCTTGGCAAAGGAGCCTATATTTGTTCTTCCTTTCCCCTAAACTTAAATTCTCTGCCCAATATCTTAAGACCTAACAGAGTCTATCGCACTAGGACCATTTCTTATCCTAAGCACTATTTCACATGGGCAGATGCTTCCTGTTGTGGGGACTGTATTGTATATAGTAAAATGTTTGGCATTATCATTGGACACTATCTACTAGAGGACCAGATATAAGTCACAGTAATCAAGTGTCCCCAAGTCTGGCCCAGATCTCTGTGGGTCAAAAATCACTCTTGGATAGGACTCGGTGCTATCCTGTAATGTGTCTTCTGAAAGTCTCCAATAATTGGATATGAGTCCATTTTAGCTTTACTTTTACTTAGATCTCCTAGCTCCCTTGCAAACCAAACCCTACTCTAGTTTTCTGTTCTTCATTTGTCTTCAGCTTTAATAGCCCACTCCCCTGAATTCTCAGTCCTTCTCAACCACTTGCAAATGGTACTTCCTATAAAGTTTTCACCCTTGGCCTCTATTCTCTCTCTACATCTGATGATCACTGTGCCTTCTTTCCTAGTCTCTGCAACTGTCCAGAGTGCCAGGCCTTCTAGAATTGACCTTTGGCTGCCTAGTCAGAATGAGCGTTTAATTTGTTCACTCCCAATCCTAACAGTCACCAATATACCTGATGTCCAACATGCATCTCCTTTGTCCCTTTCTGTCCTCATCATCCACCAAGTCTCCATCTCCCTCCTACCTCAAACTAAATTGATTGCCAAACCCCATTTATTGCAAATACATATTTAATGAATTCACCAATCATTCTGATCTATCACCATAATATTGACTTAAATCTAAAGAAATGATAATCATTTGTCTGAACTGACTTTACAAAGTCCTAAATGTTTTTTTTTTTTTTTTTTTTTTTTGGATAGCATCCCTTTAAATTCTGGTCCATTATTCACCTTGTTGGCAAAAATACTGTCCTAAGAAGTAAATCCAATGTGTCATTCATTCATGAAAAGACATCTACTATTGTGTATTTGCTTCTAAGTAGACTCTAAACACTTATGATAGCATTTAAATACCTTTAAGTTATGCTCCAACACATCTCCCCAGAGTGATCCACATACTAAGTGGCCAAGTCCTGTGTGATGCAATGAAGATTTTGCTTTTCTCCCAGACTAGGTGGCTTGCTTTACTTATTGGGTGAAAATATCCTACTGATCCTTCCAAAATATGCTGAAGTACCTCTCCTTTGTGATAGGGACTCCAAGTCCATAGATGGAATTACTTACCATACGACAATTGTCATTTATCTCAGTGCACTATCATTATTCCTTTAAAGCTTTATTTTCTCTAATGTGCTGTCAGATGTATCTGAGCTCCAGGTGTTGGAGGCTGCATGCTGTTGATACCCAAACCAATGACTATTTGTTTTAAGAAAGCTGACTAATTAAACAAAAACACGCATTGATTCAAATGTACATTTCACAATAAAACTGAGAAATGAAAGCAATAGGTAAGAATGTGTATTTTCAGTCACAAGTACATACAACTGTGTGTGTTATCTGGGGAGAAAGAAAGACAGAAAAGAAACAGAGAAGATGAGAAAACACCATGACAAAGGGGGAGAAGACTGCCTGAGTTTCATTAGTAAAGTACTTATATCTTTAAAACATAATTTTTCTTGGTTTTACATGATTAAATCACGAAAACAGAAAATTCCACTGCAATTATGAGGGAATGAAAGTTATTTTGCATGTAAATGAAGGTGAAACTTTCATGGAGAGAAAAATAATTTAACCATAATATTATATAACAGCTTTCATATTTTAATCAAATTAACTACTAATAAATTTCATATCTCTCAGAAGAAGAAATACATTTTGAAGTGTATTAAAAAGGAAATGCATGCTTGTATTAGATTTTACATTTTCAAATGCCAGGAGTCCTCATTAAAGTTCTAACAAGCTGAGTATTTTCTGTGCATTCTGTTTAAATGCAAACAAATCCCAGTAACCTCAGCCAATTAATTCCACCATCATAACAGTACCCAGTGTACTTCAGATTTCAATGTTACTCAAGCTGGGCTAGAGTCTTCGCCTCATGGCTCAAAATTGATACAATCTTGAAAATAAAAGGTCAGTACTTTATCTGCTAATCTTCTTCAAAATATTGACTTAGTGTCCATGGTTATTCAGCGTTGCTAAGGGATCAATCAGTAAGGCTATCTTAATGGAATTTGATCAGTGGCTGCAGCCACACATGTTCACAGGGCCTCACCAAATAACTGAGTCGATATGCTCAAAGCAGATTGTGCGCAGCTATTTCATTTCAGAAGAGACATTTTGGTCCATTCTTCCTAATTATTTTAGGAGTTCAAGTCTTATTATCATGTACCACATTGACTTGTAAATGGGAAACTGGACATTTGTCAGGAATTCTTTCTGTTACCTTTGATCAAAATCAAGAAGGAAAGCTATGAGAGTCAACCCCAAAGGCAAAAGAGCTTTCTCTTCATGCGCAACTAAGTTATTTTAAATTGTCCAGTAGTCACATAATCTTAAAAAGGTCTCCTGCTAATAAACACAGCAACCTCTAACAATGCAAAGCCATTGGCCATCGACAATAGTATTGTGAAGTCTCTTTCCTGATCTTATAGATAGAAATAACTTAATGTATTATGTACAGAGGTTGATGTACATTTATATAGACCCTAAATCTACATAATATTATGATGTAGTGTTCCTTCAATTAGATAGAAAGATCAGTGAGAGAAAGAAAATAGATGATAGATAGATAGACAGGCGATAGAAAGAAAACAGATGATAGATAACAGGTAGGTAGATAGGCAGGTAGGTTGGCAGATAGATGATAGATAGGAAGATAGATGTTAGGTAGATAAGCAGGTAGATAGACTGATCAAAATTAGATTGATAATATACAGTTTGATGATATGTATGTAGGTAGGTTGATACATATTTGATGGATGATAGGTATGTATATAGGTAGGTTGCTCGATATTAGATAGATGGATAGATAATAGATAGATGATAGGTAGGTAGGTAGATAGATAATATCTACCTCTGTGCAGATGTCTTTCTGTCAGGACCTCTTCTTTGCTGCTACAAACTCCTTTTTTGTGGTGTCAGAGCATAAGCCTAGATCATTATGCCTCATTATTTCTACCCACCGACGTCACTCTCTGTTTGAAGGGCAGAATAATGTGCTGCTGCTCCATGAAGTTGACTGACAAATGATTTCAGAGCACCATCCTAATTAGATCAATAAAAACCAATCCCTAGGAGAGTATAAATAAGGGTTGCCAATTACACACTTAATTTAGAGAGAAGTAGTTCTATTTTCAGTAAGTGGAACTATTAGGACTATTCTATAGCTCTTCTCCCACGTTGATTTCCTGAAATCAAGGAGCCACACGTGCTGCCCTGGAAATATGGTGTTTGGGGTACATAGGGAGGATGGGGATCACAGGTGTTGGCTGATACCCAGGGCTGCTGGGAAGTGCGGACTGATTAAACAAGAGAAAACACTGATTTTGCAAAATGTCACATGATTGCATACTAATTGCTCTGTATCTTCCTCTCAGTGGCAGGAACTCTGAGGCAATTCTAAGTATCTGTGTTAAAGTGACTTAAAATTGTTCCACTTGGCAAAGGGTGAAGGTGGACTGTAGGTGATGAACTTAGTATTTTAGACACAGATGTTGATTCACCATCACGCCCACCGCACATCTAAGGAATGACATCATACAACAACTCTTCAATAAAAATTTTAGAGTAAAATAGACATTTATCGATTTTATTGTATGCAAGTCAATCATCACAATAACTATTCTATAGATTTCAGCTGAGTTTTACATCTAGACTTTAAAATACTCCAGGGAAAATGGTCACTTGGTGGGTGCTCTCACTGGGATATTCATTTCTGTAAGGAGCACATCTCTCTAATCCTCCCCATCACTGTACAACTTCAGAAAGCTCAGTTTCTTTTTATTTAGGACAATAAGGCAGCTGAGAGATCACATCTTCAATGTCAAAAAATAAGCAAGTATGACATTTATCCCGAATTCACATTTTATATAACTTTCATAGCCAAGATAGTACATGCATTTGAGGGAAATACATCAGACCCGAATGTATCATTTGTGCTTTAAAAATGAAAGTATTATACATTTAAGAAACTATATATATATGTATATGTATACCTACACATATATGCATATGTATACCCACATACATATATATTACTATAAATATAATCTATACACAATATATGTTATATGTATGCACAATGTATGTACATATATAGATGCATATCTACATATACTCATACACATATATATGATGAAGTAAATCAGGGGAAGAAATATTTGCACAGGTAACTTGGAGTAATCAATGTTCAGTGTGGCTGGGGTTTTTTATTTGCTTCTCAGAGTTCTGTGAAGATCAGAGTCCTGGTGGAGTGTGTACGTCACCACCTGAAGAAAGTCATTCTGTTCTTCACACTGGAAATAGCTGGTGGTCCGGGATGAGAGGTTTTCTTGCCTTTTCCACACTCAGTTATGTCACAAGGCACAACTGAACATCAGATCAAGGTCCAGCTCTTGGATCCCAGTCTCTGGGGATTCCTTCCTCTCCTTTCAAGCTCTCTGTGACCCGATGGTCCCTGGTCTAGCAATCAATGGTCCTTCTCTTTTGGTGGGTGGCAGAGGTTAACATCAATGAAGGCAGAAAAATGAAGAAAAAACTAATTCAGGATTATATAGTCTCTGAAAAGATTTGTAACAGCTGAAATTAGGGAAAAAAGTCATAAAAATTCAACCTTTGTTTTCAAGTAGCCTTCGCCCACAGCATTATCTGTCTTGAAATCTGGCTTGGATGCATTATGACACCAGATCTTCTCTCATTTCATGCATTCACATTTACAATAGGTGGGTGATGATTGATCATGCAGCTGGGGTCTGGCATGCTTAAACCCTCAGAGGACACTTAACTGTCCTGGAGAAATGGTCATTTCATTATTTAATCAGATAGTTGTATGTAATTGCATTTTGGATACACATGCATTCACACACTTACACAACTGCATTTCGACTTCAAAGGGAAACTTTCTAAAGGGCATTTGTTTCTTATGGAAATAACATAAGAATGAGCTGCATTCAAAGAGTGAGGAAAGCTATACACAGGAGACTGCTGTTTTATTGTGGTTTAGCTCATGGAGCAAATATGTTTAGTGGTTTCGGTCTACTTCCTTAGAAAAATGTCCACATTAAAAATGACCACCCAGTTAGCAGAGTCTGGCATAATACTAACATCCTAGAAAACAGAAGTCTCTATCCAGGGCAAATGTCCACTTCCAACTCATACTAAATTTCTTTTCCTCTGGGACGATATTTAAGTAGAATCAAGAGAAGTTATTCTATGGGTCTAAGAAAGCCACAATAAATCACACACTTTAAATCCATAACTACTAAATCAAAATTATTTATTATCCTCCATTTTTAACCATAAATGGACACCATCTACTGTGGGATCAACCTGGAGTGAACTATTCCCCAGTTGGCTACAAGATTTATTTGGAGGTCACAATATTGTGACCTGGTGACTTAACTGGTCTTAAGGAGGAGGTTGAGCATTACAAATGAGAAAGCTGTTGGCTGCTTGAAGTTCTTTCCTAAAACAGCATAGCACTGCCAAAAATTTGTATCACTCTCAACCCATGCCACGATTGTACAGCATGGATTTGCATTCTCGTTCTTTTTGTTCACTTTGTATTCTCTTACCAATCAAATGAGTGATTCTTGGGACAACCTTAAGCCACGAAGAGGTAGATAGAAGGCTCAGGCAGTCCCCCTGATGGACTGTGAATTCTATATGGAGTACAGGCTTGAGTTTTGGCTTGAAATACCCTAAATTTTTAAAGAATACATAATTAAAAATATCTAATTGTTTCTGAAACATTTCCAATGGTAAAGTGAACTTGATGAGTGTTATGCAATTGGCATAAAAATGCACACGAATTCCCTAAAGAAAGTGAATGTAACTGTTTTAGACAATAATTAGCTTTTAATTTTGAAGGTATGCAGTTGAAATTCTGAAAATATTAAAGTGTTCTATCTAGTTTTTTTATATAGGATATGTATGTATGTATGTAATTTAGTTCATATGGTACCTGATCTCCACTATCCAAACAAGTTGAGGGTTGATTTTTTTTTTGTCTATATAATAAAACAAATAAAAAAATAAAATTACATGAGATCAGATGATGTCAGCATTACTTGTGAATTTCTATTATATTTTACCTTTTTATTTCAACCTCACTGAGTCAGTCCTTAATTTAATTGGTCTGGGATAAAATGATACCAAAATGTCCTTTTCTAAAAATCAGTCATCCTTGTTTGCCCTATATCCACAATTCTTGAGATTTTCTCTTTCACACATGTTTCTAGAGAGCAGAAATCCAATATGGTTTCTCAAGCTATAGTAGCAAGAAAACCATTATTTGTCTTCTACCCAGGTGCCATGTATATGAAGTGTTTTTTGTCAAAAATAAATGTGGAAGTCTGATATCCAAAGCTGTTGGAAAACAAGAGCAGGAATGACACATGGAAGCAGGGCAGCACTTAACAATTTTGTGACAATTCTCAATCGTCTATCAGTAAGCTTTAGCTTGGGGAAAATAATTCATTTCCTATGTTGTTCTAAAATCACTGAGTAGAGAAAGATACATATGACTAGCTTCTATAAAAGTGTCTTGCAGGATGAAAGAATGAAATTTAGTTATTAAGTATATATGTTAAAATAAGTAAATAAAAAGCACACTAGAGTTGTGTTAGTAGAGAACTCTCGTTATATTTTCCAGGAAAGGCGTGGGCTAGCAAAATAACCATTAAAATTCCACACAAGCCAACATGAAAAAATCTACAACAGGTAATCAAAAAGCATACTCTACAGCTTTGCCTGAGTCTCCATGAGTCTCTCATAAGCAATTTAAAGGATCTCTGTTTCTCCTAATTGATTAAATATCAATAATCACTCCTTAACTTTGACACCAACAATAGGCTCCTAGATTTACACCTTTCATAGAGTAACTAAAAGAAAATTTTCTTAAAAGCAATGATGGTGATAAAGAATCTGGTATAGAGACATAGAACACGATGACAGAGCAAGTGAGAAATTGCAAATTCCTTAAAGCAGAGCCTGACTAATCATTTTTAGGCCTAGTGTTTATTGCAGTACTTGGCATCAAACAGAAATCAATAATTGTTTTTGAATTGTTGAATTAACTCTGTTCATCTTGTGGTGGAATTCTTATTTTAGGTGTAGATTTATCTTGTCAACTGAAACTGCTGATCATTTAGTTTCCTTTAATCATCTGGTCAATATCGTAATTGTTGAATTTGAACTTTCGAGTAATCTATATACAAGTGGCAAATGGTATTTGTATATGCTTGCCATTATTGAGTTGTGGGTACCTGGAAAAAAGATTGCATTATCTTACAATGCAAATAGTTCCATAATTCAGTTGTCAACATGAAAGGTAAGCCGTGATATACTTTTAGTGAAGATATTTTGCAGTTATTCCAGTTTTTCTAACGACAATTGAAACACATCTTCTAGTGAGTGATGTTTGCAGGACGATTATCATCACAAATTTGTACTCATTTTGTTTTTCTGTTTTATTGAGTTGAATAGAACAACTTCTGTCTCATTATGGTGTTTTTTATTAAAATGAACTCATTTGGGTGGGCAAATATTTGCATTGTTATAATATTAGATTAATAACAGCCAGAATAATAGCAATTACATCTCCCATCACCAGCATTTCATATGTCCCATCTTGATCAGTTCTATGGGGAAACAACAACAACAAAAAAAATGTCTCTTTCTTTCTCTGTACTTACTGTGAGTAGATTTCCTTTTTTCCCCTTACAGGTAATTTTAGGCCAATATTATTTGTCATAAAAAATACTACAAAAATTACCAAGTGATCCTATTGAGTTCCATTTCTCTCAGGCAAAAAGTAAATATTAAATTTGGTAAATCATATTATCAAAATGCAATTTTCCTTGATGATGAAAATCATAATGTTATGTCATTCATTGCAGGCACAATAATCATTTGCTTAGTTTAGAGAGTCATTATGGAAAATAATAATTACCCACATTAATAATAGAATCATATACATGGCCTCATGTGCATGGATGTCAGATATTTGTGTACCTGTATGCACACATACTCATTTATTAACTGGTTTCCAAAATGTACTTAATGCATCCCTTCTTGAATGCACTTTGATTCAGCTAAATAAGAGAATAGTCTTCCTCCAAAGATGACTTACTGGGGAACCAAGTTCAAATGCAGATTCCAATGAAGGAGATTACTGGATTGAGTGATATTGAGTAGCATTGGTCAGTCCCAAGTTTGGAACTTAAGGATTTACTCAACCTGGTGTTAAAAATAGCATATGGTTGCATACATATAGAAAGAAATTAAGAATACCTGACTCATATTCATTAGGTATCTTTCTAAGTAATTTTCTCCTTTGGAGCTGTATTTTTTTAAAGTGGTTTCTTTAGTTTAAGCTGCAGTTATTTTGTTTATCTAGGAAAATCCAGTAAAAAGGCACTGAAACTAACAAAAAGATTATTTACCTCCCAGAACAGTTGATCCTTTTAGGACACATATAACCATCTTAAAATGATGAACTGGCGTACATTTACACAAATTCATTTTATTTGTGTTACTGATTCAAATTATGAACATGGACAAAATCTCTCAATGTGTCTTGTTGTTAAAGATAACAAACACATTTAAAATAATTTCTTGTCCATCCTGAAAGAAAATATGTTCAGTCAAGATTTTAAACTCCTGTGTTGAAAATTTTGATTCCTTACGATTCTCTCATATTGACTAGCAAGTGTCTCTTCTGAGTGATATTTTATTTAAGCCTAATTTAAAAAATTATGTTTTAGCACTTCCTCTGTTCTGACTTTATTTTCAAAATTGATATCATGTTCTTTTGTGGCTCTAGCAGTTAACTTCTCCAATTCCACTCTCTGTTCAATTGCTTATCTAATATCTTTCTTCGTGCTAATGTCTATTCTGATATGTCTGATCCTAATAGAAATGAGAGAAGTTCTTAAGCCTTCACATTCAGAACGAAGCTTTTAGAGAGCAAAGGTCTAAGTATACCTTCCAAATTGTTTATCTCTTTAACACAATCATTGTATCAATTCCATTTAAATGATTATAAAATATACTTTACAGTTTTACCCTAATTCTTCCATTTTCACTTGCTCTTCAATTAAAACTGAATGCTTCCTTTGTAAGGCATGTGTGCATATGTATCACATAGCTCTATGTCTTCTTTGAAATATCTTGCTGTAACACTTTCCTTAGTCCATGCCATCTTTCTTCCCTTTCGTATTTCCTCCATAACTCTTTCAGTATGTATTTTTCACCTTCAAGCTGACTATTGCCATCTGAGGCTAACCTTGAGCCACAATATTCTTGGGATGAAATGTGAAGAAGAGAAGCATAAAATTTAATCAAATAATAAAATTTGGTCTCATCTGTTTCTAACTGATTGTATCTTGCAAGCAAATTCAAATAGCCTCTTTGTTGTTTGTAAAACTCCTGTCTCTACTCCTATCTGCTCAGCAGGGCTCTGCTGGTGTTTCCCACACTATTCCATTGAATTAAATTCATAAAATGTCAACTTCATTATTTTAAATGAATTCTTATCTTCTTTTGTTCATCATTTCCATTTTCAATTTTCCCAATTTTTTGTATGTCGATTTTTCAACTTGGATACTACATTTCATTTGGAATCCTGATCATTCTGTACTATTATTTTCTTTAACATGTTTTTTAACTAAAATGCAATTTTACAATCTTTTATGAGACAACCTCTCTCATGTGTGAAATCAGTATGGAAATCCTTCACCTACCTCATAGACTTGATGCAGAAGAAGAAGGAGAAGAAGAAGAAAAAAAAGAAGAGAAGAGGGAGAAGAGTTAAAAGATGGAGAAGAGGGAGAAGAGGGAGAAGAAACCAGCATCAAACTCTAACAGGCAAGAGAGTGAGGAGGAGGGAGAAGAAAAGTTAAATGTAGTTTGTTCAGGTAAAAGTCATCCAAATTCAAAGAACAATGACTGAGCCAGGCATGCAAATTTGTCAGAACTGAGAGTATTTAACAAACCTGCTATAATGCCAAATGCTGTTCAAAGCATAGGGTGTTGGAGTTGAACTTGGCGAAATTCCTCTCAGACAATACAAAACTACTCCTTTTGTAGTCACTTGACATTTCCCTCTGTGTTTGCAAGGAATTAAGAGAAGGTATGTGAAAAACCAGTAGTAAAGTATCAAAAATCTTCATGACTAAACAAGCAGATTAATGATCAGAGGGAATAACACATCTCAGAATCCTTTTATCCCATCTTTACTATGTGCCTAAGTCTGTGATCCTCAGAACTGCTGGAATTGATCACAGCTGTGGACCTCTCATCGCCTACACATGTTCGTCTGGGAGGGAAGCAGAGGGGGTTCACAGAGATTTTCTCCAGCATGTAACCCGTATCCAGTCTGATGAAAAAGGGGCCTAGTATTCTCAGCATTTAAACTCTCCATCACTGCTTCTGATATTTTTGTTCTAAGAATCATTACATAATCCAAAGTTTTCCAGTATCTCTAGTTTTAGTTTATCAAGCGTATGAACTCTCTAACTGAGAAAGCAAGGATAAAAGAATCACTTATACATGCAAGGTTTTTTTTTTCCCTGTATAGTAAAGTACATTGTGCGCATGTGTGTGCATGTGTGTGTGTGACTCTGCATGTACTATGTTGCATGGTAAGAATTCAGTTAACAAAACTCTGTGAGGTATAATAAATCGATTATTAAAATATCTTAAAGATAATAGTAGCAAATATTTCCAACGAAGGAAGGATCTGGTTCACATTCAAACCAATTAAAATCCTTGGCAGGTTTCTTCATACAGCATGAATAATTTAATGACCAATGATTATAAAATAAAGCCTACATTTTTCACATGGTCTTTGTTTTTGTAAGAACACTAAGAAATATCCCTACCCAGCAGCATGTTTTCATTACATTTAAAAAATTGTTGATTTCCTTAACTTTTCAATGGAAGTTGGACGCTTTAAGGATAACAATGTTTGTAGTAGGATCCAATAGAATTCACTTTGTCACATCCTCCATTTTCGATGTATTTTATTTATTCTAAATCTCTTCCATGCTCCCTCTCAAACTAAATCCTCCTCCCTAAAAGGAAAAGTTTTGTGGTTTTCTTTGTGCTGTTATTTTGGCTGCTATCTTTTCTATTATTTTATCCATTTAATGTCTCCATTAGGTTCAAATGAATGAAAGATTCCCCTCATTCAGAATCCACCATCATTGTGTCATGAGAGAGTAGACCAACAAAACATCAGATGCAATAACTCATTGGGAACCTATTGAGAAAAACAACCCTGGCTGCATATTCATTGAGAAGGCACAGAGGAACATGAAAATACCTATGTATTAGTGTTTTACTCTGTCAATTTGCTACAAGCCTTCATAGGTACCAATACGAATTTAGCGTGAATGCAACTTCAATGACCTATCGGGGACAGGTAGAGAAAATACAAGATTCAGAGATGGAGCAGAGCCCTGACTTTCTTGCCCTTTCTGAATGAGGAAAAATTAGCCATCTGGGGAATGACAAGGTCAGTTGAGGGGTGTTTATTGTCCCTTTGACTGGAACTGACCCCGGAGGGAGGGAAGCCTGCCTCCCCACCTTGTGAATCATGTAGGTTCCTGGGAGCAGGAGCAGAAGGGCTAATGTGCAAATCTTGACGAGACTGATGCTGCTGCTGTTTTTTTCTGGGCTTAAGACCTGGGCTCTGAGAAAGAACTGAGAGTTTTTGTTGTTGTCTTCATGGCATGTATATGGCCAGTTATTATCTGCTCTGGCCAAGGCTCAACATCCTTTTCTACTCATTGCCGCAAGGGCCTTGAGAGGATGCCCCACTTAGCTGAGCGCTGCGCATGGTGCTGCAGTAAACAGTAAGTAGATGACCCCATGTCCTGGGGTCGGAGAATGAACACCGTTGCACAACTGAGCCATTCAGGTGTCAGACCACAGGGCCGCAGAAGGTTCCCTTCACGGACAGATAAAGGCCTGCAGTAGAAGAAACACAGGCCAGCAGAGATTGAAGTCCCCAGCAGCTCCGTGCTCATCATGGCAGGCAAACCCTTTCTGCCTGAGTAAATTCTTGGGGATTTAAGGATAATGGTGGAAAAGAGAACCTACAAAAAGGAAAAAGGTAATACTGTGTTTGGGTACTTTGACATCTTGCTACTGAAAATAATTCTGTGAGCCAGTGACCTCAGCAACACCAAGAAGCTGATTTGAAAGAAGAATCTCAGCCTTGCCTCCAGCCTGCTGAAACACCTGTAGTTTTATAACCGCCTCCCCAGGTGATGCACAGCTGTTTCAAAGTTTGAAAGGCGTGCTCTAGAAATTAGCTGGAAGCAGACGAGGTGATTTCTTGTTTGTGGAGTCAATCAAACATAATACATGTATATTATTTTTTCCCCAAATGTATGTTTATGATGAGATAAAATGTATGTTCTTTGCCCGTCGTTAAGCTAATACTTTGCTTAAATGTCACAACAGTGATTTCCTAGCTTTTCGGGCCTGTTTGTGGAAGGTGGCTTTGTTAAAGTTGCTTAATTTAACTAGTACAAGTGTAAGCACAGCAGGTGTCAGCCCATTAGGCAGTAGCCCTGATCTTCAAGGTTGAAGGTAAGTGTTTTTCCCAGTCTCTGATTTTCCTAAGATGAAATCAAATGGTGACCGCAGATGCCATCAGGTCACAGGCCTTTGTCACAACAGCACAGAGTTCAGAAGAAGAATATGATGGAAAGGGATCTCAGATCCTCATCCCAAGGCCCCTGAGACTTCCCGAGAGCCAATCAATGCAGAAATGTAGTCAGGTCTTCTCCCTCTGTGAATGGCAACCAGTCCAGGCATTGGTCAAAGAAACAAGATGATGATAATATGAACTCACTGCAAAATTCAGTCAGTAAAAATAAGACAAAGATGTGAATTCCTCTGAGCCATTAATCAGAGGATGCACACCACACAGCCACAGAGCAACAGATGGTTGCAAATTCTTAAGAAGTCACCAGAAAACACTAAAATAATTTCAGAATGAATTTTTCAAAATGGCAGTGTCAGACACAAATTCTATGGTATGCTTCTAAGATTCATAAGGTGATATCTTGCTTCAATCTGTTGTTTCTTTCTCTCTACTCTTCCTTCCTTCCTTCCTTCCTGTCTCCTTCCTACTTACTTTGTTTTTCCTTCCTCCCTTCCTTCTCTTCCTCTCTACCTTCTTCCTTTCGTCTCTGGCTTTCTAATCCAGTATATAAAATTATTTTCATAAAAAGATCCTAAACAGTACTTACTGATAGTCATATTCAAGAATGTGCTGTCAATGATTAACTATTGCCTTTATAATTAACAGAAACTCTTTTATCTTTACCCTCCTGTCTTTTTCTTACTCCATTACAAATGTCACATAAAAAGGATTTTGTTTCCACAATGGCGTAACATCCAATATTTTCATATTGATCAATAACAACAAAAAATGTGGGTGCCAGGGAAGATTGTAGGTGGCGACTGACTCGTTGCGATTTTTTGAGTTTTAGAAATCATATGTATTTATATTATATTCTAAACCTTGAAGCGGTGTGCCCACTAATATAATTATAAGAAAATGGTCTGTAGTTTTCTATACACTGTTTTGTACATGCTAAATCTCCTTAGTAATTGTTTTTAGCCTTGGACATTCCCCAAATCCAAAGTTTAGGAAAAACATGTTCATAAATATGTATTTGTTTCCAACTTTCTACTAATCCCTTAATAAAGAGGATATGAGCGTTAAGAAGAGTCCACACTGGGATTAAGCAATATGTTAACTATTATTTTAGCTCTGCACTGTACTGTTTCATGTTAAACTAATTAGTCTTTGAAGGAGGCCGTGCAAATTGCCACAAGACTTGACTCGAAAGGAATTGTTTGGATTCTCAAAGCCAACTAATCCCCAGCAAATCTGGCTACTTTCGACCATTCATTTTCACTGAGTCTTGCATTTCCTTGTCTTGTCTTGTTATGGATGTGTACCTGAAAGCCTATTTGTCCAATTTCTGTAAGCCATATTTAATTCTCTTCAATATCCCTTGGACTCATATGAAGAACATCGAGAATTGCATTCTACGAACTGAGTTACGAACTCAAAAGAGAAACCATTTGGATGAATCTGTCGTCTTTCAGACACTAGGAGTAAGGGGCTTAAAAATTCCATAGCACATATAAGTGTTATATAAGCATTAATGATTACTCTCACTGCCACTATTATATTACTCTTAGAAAGCAAAATTTGAATTTATATATTATGACTATTCTAAAACTGGATGTGAGGTTTCTAGTGTTCTACTAAACTATCAAAGTATTCTTTGTGGGATCAACATCAATTTGCCCTGATTTATATTTAAGGTCATTTATTGTGTGTTCTGATTTAGAAGGAAAAGCCAATAGTATATTAATCATGTGTTATATTCTTGAAAGAATGATCATTTAATTTTTTGTCACTGATTTCAGTTCATTTAATATAAAATCAAATTCAATTTGTCATAGGTTTATCATATTGCCTGTTTCTCAAAAAGTCTGTTTCTATAATTAATACCTTTCCAAATGCTTTGCGAAATGATAACAATGTAGACACTGTTTGTTGAACGTGTCATAGTGCCAGACAACATTAAATTTAGGAATAGTTACTAGAACTTATAAACATATATTATAAGAGTTACATTTTCTTATTGTAGATAAAAACAAATTGAGCCTTAGACATTTTCAATAAAGTGAAAACGACATAGTTAATAGAACTGGTGAGTGCATCCGAGGCATGACCTTGGAGTGTGTCCATCACCTTTTATGCCTTTCTCAGAGCAGGCCAGAGAGTCCTCTACCTAAGCAGAGAATAATAGCTACCTTCGGGTGCTTTAACCCATGATCCATTTTTATGTAGCCTTCTATTATTTTGTTTTGGTTTTTCATAAACATAATATTATAATGATTCATAAAATTGTGTGAATAGGGTCTTTATCTTTCTAGTCATTTTTCCTATTAGATTGTAATGTGGAAATGTTTTACTCTCAAATGAAGCCTGTGTCACTGTTTTCTTTTATTTCTACAATATTTAATTTATTCTTCAGTTGTATATTTCTTCTTTCTAAAAGTTCTTTGTTACTTTCATCTGTTTCTTTTTCATATATTCAATATAATAACAGCTTTTCTGATAATTATTAACTGCTTCTTAGGAGTCACTAGAAGTATATTAGATTATATCTCAAGGCTTATACTTCAGTAATCTTGTTTATCAACATAACAGTCAACATATTGACACTTTTGTTTTGTCAATAAGATCTTCATACATTGGAATAAAACCGGGAAACAGTGCTCTCTTCTACTTCTTGCCTTTGAAACCATGCTAACTATGATAAAAACCTTTCCTATAAGACATTTCTAGTTTATATCTCCTTCTAATTTTCAGCAAAATTTCATCTTGAGAGCCGGCTCACACAGAAGGAAAGATGTATTCACGTATTCATCCATGCCTTCACTCCACATAAATGTATTGACTATCTATTCAATCAGTTTAGAATATATTCATTTAACCTTCCTGGTGAGCAGGACACCATGCCAGGCACAGAGAAGGATGGAGTGAATAAATAAATGTGATTAGAAGAGAGCAGAGTCTGACCTGTTGCATAGTTTCATCTTCACTCCCAAGGCCTCCATTTGTTGATGATTTGTTCTGAATGTGACTTGACATTCTCAGTCATCTCAATAAGATGTAACTTCACAGGAAAAACAAATAGCTCTCTGAGTGTCTGACTACCAAAAGGAGATAAAACCAGCAAGAAAAATCAGACTCAAGGTATGCAGCTTGCCTGTGATGTTTGCAGAGTGTTGAAGCATTCAATGCATTACACCAAAAGTACCTAGCAAGAGCATGTGCCTTGGCCGCGGATTCTGGGTTTTTTGGGATCTCACTTAGGTCAAGGGGGACTGTACCTCCAATGACAACATTCTGCATTCTCAGGCAGACCTCTCTGTCAGTCTACCAGCAAGGAATGGCCTTCGAAAAGCCATGATGTTAGTGACGCCCTTGGCTATCATTGACGCTGGCACAGGCATCCAGCTAGTCTCCAGCAGCTCATGAAAACAGAGCCTTGAAATTCCTCCAGCTCCTCAGTCACCTTCCTACCAGCAGTCTGCTCAGTCACCTGCAGGCTGAAGGCCTGTGAAACCTGCCTGCTATTAGGAGTCACATGAAAATACAGTGAGGTACCTGCCAGATCCCTTTCTTTTACCATTACACTAGCAAAAGAGAAAATATCAATGTTCCTCTAAAATGTGTATGTTTCAATACCAATGTAGAAATGAAGGTAAATCATGCATTCAGTGGGACTTTTTGTCTTTTGTTTTTTTTTTTGTTTTTTTTTTGGTCTTTGTTATATATTTATTTTCTTTTTAATAAAATCGACTGATTTTGTTAGAAAAGGCATGGCATGTCTCTCTCTTTCTCTCTCGACCTCTACTCATCTATCATTTATCTATCTATTTATCTATTAATCACCTACCTACCTGCCTATCATTTAACTCTTTGATCCCCTTCCATATTAAAGATAATTTATATATATTTATGTATTTTTATATATCACATACAAAAAACATACATATCTGTGTGTATATATATGTGTGTGCATGTGTGTATGGTATATTTGTGTTTGTGTGTGTGTATGTATATATATATATATATATATACATACACACACATATACATATGAATATATGAGAGAGAAGACTACTTTTATTTCTCACTGCTGAGGAATTCATAGACTCACAAATATGGATAACTAATTGTAAGTTGATTAATTAACAATACATCATAGGGCAAAACAAAGTGTCATTAAATGCCTTACAGTTTCAAGAAATATTATTAAGAAATGTTTTATACTAATCCTAACCTGTTGTTTTAATGTGACTTATTAAATGACTTTTTCTCTCCTCTGTGACTAGGACTGTCCTGAGGATGCACACTGTGGTCTCAGTGTGTAAAGCAGTGTGTAAATGGTCTATTTAATGAAAACAGTAAGTTCAGGTTCAAGTTACTTCATGAGAAATTGTTCTATGACCTAGGCCAAAGTTTAATAGCCAATGGAAACTTGAGAGGAAAAGTTTTTAGTGTAAAACATTGATAGAGTTAATGTTGAAATAACATGTCTCTAATCTTGACCAAAAGGTTAATTCCTGGAACTTCATCAGCAAAGATAAGTTTCTAACCAGATTGTTCTAAAAAGAGGAAGGAAATTAAAAAGATTTCAAGTTAAAATCTTAGTTTATAATAAAACACGCTGGAATTCTAAACACATTGAGGTTATATTTTTTTCTAAATTTCAGTCTAGTGCAAAAAACTCATGAATTTCAACGGTACTACTCGTCATATTTATAAACTTCAAAATCCACTTCTATTCACATTTTGACTGATGCATATTTTTTAAAATGATCTTTGTAGGAAAGTAGCCTAAAATAATCAGAACGTCTCAAGGTATTTGTGGCCTAGCACATTTCTTGAAACCTAAGCTTGTTAATTCTTACTAAGCTTGCACTTAACAGTAGTTAAACCCTGCATCTGAAATATAGCTCTCATTTTCTGCCTTTTTTACTTGATGATCCATGAATTAGATGCATAGTTTTACATTTCCTTACTGTTTCACCTTATCTGATGGCTGAATTATTATTGGTGCCGCATTCAGAAAATATTTGATGAACACTATGTCTTAAACCAATCATTTTTATGGTGCACCCTGGTGGTCTAGCAGCTTGGTGCACCCTGGGTGCAGTCCCACGTATCCCCAACGGCCCCAGTTTCGGGACCCAGATCGAGGGCAACACCAACGTGGAACAACTAAGTAAAATTAAACAAATAAAGTGCTTCTTCCTCCTCCTTCTCTGTGCCTTTCTGACTGCCTGCGTCAGTTCACCTTCATTTTTGCCTGTACCTTTCCTTTAAAAAAATCGACATTATTTATACTATTTTAGCAGTATTTAATGATACATCACTAAGGCAGAGCAGTTAATTTAAGGAACTAGATATTCTTAAAAAGACTAATATATAGTAAATATAATAAGAGAACTACTATATGTTTATTAATTAAATTCCTTAACAATTTCTGCAGTCTGGAAGTCATGGTCAGTATTCATAAATAGTAGAATGTAACCCACAGCACTATTTAGTTAGTATCTATGTCACAACAAAGGCCAGAATAGTTGATTCATTACCCAAACCCATCTCTATAGCAATATATTCCTACATTAATATTATGTAATGTAGTATTTTTCCGTAAGATAATATTACAAGATAATGATTGCCTTTATGTAATAAGACTAACGAGACCTGTGATGATACAGAACGATCAAATGGAAATCCATGTTGGATTCTTAAATGCTAATGTGGTTTAAACCATAGGTTTATTTATTTCATATTAGTCATTAACATAAATACTCTCTTGAAAAAAAATTCTAAAAATAGTTAAAAAGACTGTCATCTATATTTGATTGACCCACAGCCCCCAGTCATGTGCCTTATAAAAAATCTCAGTGTTATTGCTAATCATCATACATTTAGTCTTTGTATTTGTTTAATTATGACAAGTGAAGCAATGTAAATAAATTATATTCTATCCTCAGGCAAAACTCATTCAATTAAGAGCAAGCATTTTGTAAGTGCTTAATATTTGCTGTTGTATTAGAAACAGCTCATGTAACACCATGAAGCTTCATCCAGTAGCCTTAGTGAAACTGGGACTGCTGTTGGAAGCATGCTGTGTTTTCCCTTTGGCAAAGCTTTCTGCCTGTACTTTGACTCTAGCAATCCGCTCTCCAGCTCTGATATCACAGTCCTCACAATGCTTACAAATTTTTACTATCAACAAAGATTATGGAGAAGATTCATTAATGTGCTAGCCACTTCATTTCCTCTGGTACAAAAAAAGGATTAATCACATATAGAAAAATAATATTTTGAATATTTGGGCCTAACAAAAATACTTTTAACTTGCTATGTTTTAATGAGAACCTTTATTTTTTATGAATGCTAAATAAATTCCAATTTCTGCCTTATCATATCACTTATAATATTTGTTTTTACTGTTATTCACTATTAGACTATACACCTAATTTCATTAGATCGTTTTTTCTAATTGAGCTTGTGGCTATATTTAAAGAAACGCATTTTTATAAAGAAAAAAATGTCACATGCACATTTGTACTCTCTCTTTGTGTATATATATATATATATATATATATATTTCATTTTAACAAAATGTGATCTAATCTCTGCAGGTTTTATTGTCACTGTACAGGAATATAATTTGTTCAAATCCTTGCTCAAGTCAGTAATAGTTTTCAGAAATGGGTACATCCATCATGCTCCACTTTATTGGTTATTATAAGTAATACTGTAATAATCATTTCATAAACTCTTAAATGTGTACTTTATTTCTAAAAGATACATTTCTAAACTCAGTTTTCTGGGCCAATATATGTGTGTATTTTGAATTTCTGTTGCATCATGCCAGTTTACCTTAAAAAGAAATATCATACCTTTCTAGTATTCTAACAAGCCATACATGAGATCAAAATATTTCTTAATATAGAACACTCCAGTTACTGTTATTGCATTTTAATTTACTAGGTCAAAATATTTCAATTCATTTCTTGCTGAATAATAATCTGTTGAAATAAGCAATTATCTTTTCCATTTCATTTCACTTTGTGAGAAGATTTTCCCATAATATTTACCACTTTCATTTGCTCCTTTATAAAAGAAGGAATCATATATTAGTGATACATCCCATGTATTGGTCAAATATCTTATTCTAATAAGTTTAATACACTTTAACTCTCGTAAATGTTCTGTTCCCTTAAAATGAGCTGTTAATATAGAGAAATCTATCACTATCCCCTTAAATTTCTTGCTGTTTGGTCTCTCTGAAGAATATGCAAAGCCATATGTACAAAAGTGGTTTTCCATTCACTTAAAATACTCTCACTTGTATTTGATGCAATTAGATATTTAATTGATTAATACTTTGTCAAGGACTTTGATAACACTAAGGTTTTACCCCACAGGCAAATCAACAAGTTATTCTGCCATAATTTCAAGGGTCTTGGAGGAAGACACTAAACTTCTAGGAAACGAACAGAGGGCTTTCACTATTCCCAGAGGAGCGGTACCCTATTTACACTCATTTCCAAGGCTTCAGTTTCACAGTTTCACAGCCATATAACAGTGAGAGCCACTGCTACCATGAGCACGTGGGCTGTGTTATGGGGGAAAAAAACCAAAGCTAAGGGAACTAAATATGTTAACAATGGGACCATTTGCCTCCTGAACTAAGCCCAGAGGAAGATAATAATTTTACATTTATCATATTAAAAACTTGCCTTGTTCTGGACAGAGAGATAACTCTGTCTTACAAGGCTGTCATAAAAAAAAAAAAATCTTAGAAAAGAAACTTTACAAAGTGGTCAATAGTCCTGCTCTCATGGAGAGCAGGAATGCAAGAAGCTAACAGAAAAGTCTCTCTTAAAACATTTCTTGCACACTTATTCTGTCATATGTACTTTATTAATTTTTAATGGAAAGGTGTAGTCAGGAATGAAAGTGAATAGGCAGGCAGAAGAGAGAGGAGAAAGAAGCATTTTTGTTTATTTTCTTTATTTAGTTGTTCTCACTGATTGTTTCCCCACCAGACATGGGACTCAAGCCCAGGCAGAGAGAGCTGGCTCCCTTGGAGGTAACTGAGCCAACCACTGCTCCACCAGGGCATGCCTCCACGTTTACCATAAATGTTTCCAGTTTCAAAAGAAATTGAGACTAGCACATATTGTCCATATATTTGCATTAGTATGCAAACAATAAATATTTTAAAATAATCTTTCCATCAAAGGCATTAAATTAAATGACCCATTTTAAAGGCTCTTTACACTTCTAATAGACAAAATTTTAATTACATTACAGTAACTAATAGTTAATATGATTCTCCTTATGACAATGTTAGAATTTCTACATACATAATTTTATTGAAGGAAAGTTACATCATAGCATTATATAGGATCAAGGTGTATATCATTATAAATGAACATCTGTACATAAAATATTAAATTCACCACCAGCATTTCAGTTCTTCCCTAAGACAAATATTTTGAAGTTAGTTTGGCCAGGGAACATGCTTTGGTCAATGATACGAGCAGAAGGGTTACATATCTTTCACAGCAAGAGCCAGTGCAAGATTTAACCTGTTCTCTTTTTCCTGCTGTGGTGCTAATGGAATCAAGTCCCAAGGTGATATATCAATAAACAAAAGTGGTCAGCAGCATTCCTATGGTATCTGAAGCGCTCAGCCCTGAGGCTCATTCTTGTCACTCTCCTTACATTCACCTGAGTGACAAAGATCAGAATTTGAAGATAGGTGTTCTTGGAACACATATTACCTGAGAGGAAAGCTTAAATTCCACAAGAACATGGGCATCAGGACCGCACAGAAACTTCACTTCTTAAAGAAAGACAAGACACCTGACCACATACAATGATGAAACACCTCACAGGCACCAAATTTGAGCCCAGATGGAATTTACTTTGAGATTCTTTTGACTGTTCAGGAAGGAACATAGACCTGTCTCCTATGACCTTGAAGACAAGACGTGGGAAGTGTCCAGAAAGCAGCAATTATGTTAGAATGGCTGGTTAGAGATGCTATGCCTAGTGGTGAAGCAGAGTGATGGGGATTCCTTCCCTTTATCAGTTAGATGCCAGGGCCTGCAGGTGGCATTGAGGTAGAAGGAACCAGGCCAAGTCACCTGAACGTCCAAGTGGTTTTGATCAACTTGACACATGATTCACTAATTGATTTGAAAATCTCTGTATTTTAATGGAGAATGTATGATGAGGGAGCAGAATTAGGAGACCCTGATACACTCCAAAGAATGGATTTGAAGATGGAGGAAGGACCCATGAGTCAGGCAATGCAGAAAATGTCTAGAATTTAGAAAAAAGAAGGAAATGGACTCTCCTCTAAAGCTTCAAGAAGTAAAACAGTGGATCCTGCCACATTTTGATGTCAACCATTAAGAGAAAAAGAAAAGATGGGAGAGCGAGCAAATAAGGAAGAGGGAAAATATTACAATCATGGCAACTCCATATTTATTTTAAAAAGATGTTTCTTCTGAGAGTTTTGCTACAGGTTAAGGATAGGCGTGATATATAGTGATTAAAAAAAATGAATGAGAGGTTTGCATAGAACAATATATTAGTCCTAAGTAGTATAATAAAATGGAACTTTTTCACTTTAAATCCACAAATATCAAGACAACTTACATCATATCTCATCTTAACTTTATATCCTACATAAGCATGACACATCTGTGCTCGAAAAACTTTTCTGATTGCCTGAAACCTACAGAATCAATTTCAGGTCATCTTAATTCCAGCATTTAATAAAGTCACCCATTATTTTGTAACATTTTTTATATTATTCTTTCTATCGTCCATCATTCATTCCCTTAATTTTATCAATCAAACATTCCTTGTTATTTAATGATTCTATGATTTGATGCTATTCCTGAGAGCTTTTTTTCCCTTTTGAGCAAATCCTGCTTATTCCACCTTTGCTGTAAACCCTGCAATCTGAGCCCCTTGCTCTGAACTGGAAACATCAGGAAGGATGACTCAGTTAAGCTCAGTGGAAACATGCAGATAGCTTCCTCATTGGCTGTGGCCATTGGGATATTGCAGCTTCCTCATTGGCTGTTGCCATTGGGATATTGCAGCTTCCTCATTGGCTGTTACCACTAGGACCACCACAGCAGCGTTCTCACTGGTCATCCCATGGGGAATATCATGGCAACAACCTCATTGGTTTTTCTGCTTCTACCTTTATCAATCTAGAAACAAATTCCACATGACCGAGTTCCCTTCATGGTTTAAATCATATCATGTCACCTCACTGACTTCAGAACTCCAAGAACTTTCCAATTTCCTCTAAGACAAAGCCAAAGTTATTGCCACAGACTAAAAGGATGCTGATGATTGGACACATTTACTCTTCTGATCTTGTCTTCTACTGCAATTTTCCTCACTTACCTTGTTCCAAACCTCTTCTCCTATTATTAACTAAATGCTAGGTTATGAGGGGATCTCCAGACTTTCCACGAATGTTGAATTCTGGAATAGAGTTCTACATACATCCAGTTCAGCTCCTACGGTCTGTGACAGTTTCTCGTCTCCCTGTCTTCCTTCCTTTAGATGATCTTGAGTGTATGAAAGGTACTAGAGAGTCTGCAGAGCATGTTCCAAATTTTGAATTATGGTCTTCTCAGAGAAAGGTGATCATTGAAATTATTATGGTTACACTGGTGTTTATTTTTTGGTAGGTACTAGAGATAAAGTGCTTTTCTCACCACCTTTGATCAGTGTGTATGTGATATCACTTGACTGTGGCTAGTTTAACCTTGAGCACAGGATGGAAACAATGTTTGCTAGTTTTCTCCACTGTACATTTTTCCAATTTCACACTAATGATTCATTTGTGTTGTGTAAACTGAGTTCAAGAACAACATTTTGGCCGTATGTTCATTTAGACTGACGTTTGCTCAATATTATAACATGTTGACAGTTACATTGCAGTCATTAGAAAATATTTTTTTCCTGACCATGACTCAGCTCAAAAGCTCCTCAAGACTAAAGAAACAAGACCAGCATTTCATTAACATCACTAGACTTTTTAAATTTACATGCAAATATATAAATTTAAAAATTCAAAATACATATATGGAAGTTTACTGAAGAGAGAGAAAAACTAAAACCATTTAAAGTAGTTCATATATGAATATATAATGTTATTAGATTAAAATGTAAGTGATCAAATAGGACAAAGTAACTTGATACAAATAATGTGGATTTCATTACATAATTATTTTAATTAAAGGTGTAATCCACATAGAGCCATAAGATCAAATCTATCTCCAACCCTTTTTTGTTCTTTTAATATTTGGCAAGTGATTTTTTTCTTTCAAGTTTATTGAAGTAAAACTGTATTATAACGCTAGTTGAACATCATTGTAAATCCACATATGAGGTCAAAGACATTTATGGAGAAACTTGTCACAGAGAGTGGACTTCAGAACCGGCAGAAGACCTTTGCAGAGACATCACCCGCATATGAACAACAGGAGATGGAAGTCTCACTATCTTGCAGCTCTCAGCTACTGGGGAGAGGTGTCTCAGGGGAAAACATGAATTCTGTAGCAGTGCTGACCTTTCCATATACTAAGATAAAGGAATCCAGAAGTCAGAGTGCCAGTGCCAAGCAATATGCTTAGGACTGGGAGGTGAAAGATTGCCCACACCTCTCAAGGAAGCGGAAGGACTTGGGTTGGGCATGACAGCATGTACCACAACACAAAACTCTCCATTGTCATTATTGGAAGCAAAGTCTCGCCCATTTAGATTATATGCATCTGAGTCAACATCTATTTTTACCCTACTATATGATGCAGCATTGTTCATGTAATTATTATTAAGCGGTATATGCTGCAAAAGTCTTAGGTGTTCTGCCCAGTACCTTCCTCCAACACTCATTATCATCAAAGTCAGGCTGGAGTATTCTAGAATCTCACTTCTACCCACTAGAAGGGAAACCAGTTATCTGCTGAAGATCGGGAGCTCTGTCTTCCTGACAATTTCAGAATTTTTTGGCAAATTGTTTCTGGAATTCGGAACTGCTTTAGTTAAGAATTGCTAAAACTCTGATGAAGACAAAGACTAAGAGGGCGAGCCCCATAGGAAAGTGAGCCAATGGGAAAAAGGTACAAGAGCCAGTTAAAAGTACACCTATCTTCAAAAGATCTCTTCCATGTTAAGTGGAAGATGATCCCTTAACATGATCACGTTACGTGAAATGTCAGAAAGAAAAAGTGAAATACAGGATGGTTTCACTCATATGTAGAATATGATGAAATGAAACAAATAAATAGACAAGCCTAAGCAGAAATTCATAGGACGGAAGATAATGACTGCCAGAGGGCGTATTAGGGGTGAAGGAGGGAGAGAGAAAGGTAGTGGTAAAGGACACTGGAACACTGGTGGAGGGTGTGGTGTGAAATGTAGACTGAGATGCAATGTCATTATTCAAAAATGAATAGGCATTGTAAACAAATAATCTAATAAATATCAATAATTAAAAAGAAATTCGCCCCTCTGCCTATTTCCTTCTTGTGATCCATCCCAAGCCATCATTTTCTTGCAGTTCCTCACCTGCATGACCTTTTTTCCTCTGTCGTCTGTGATCCCTGGTGAAGGCTCAGGAGTGTGGTGTTACTTCACTGCTCATTCTTGCACTTACTCTGTATCCTTTTCCTTTTTCTCACTCTTGTTCACTTAGAGTTTCATCTCTAAAATAATACATCTATTTCCTAGAGACTCCAAGGTAAGAATAATGGTAATTATTTACTGCTTGCTTGGGATACAGGGTTTTAAAAGAATTTTAAAATGACTTTGCTATTAAAAACAATTTTGTGGCATCCCTTGGTGGCCTACACTTGGTGTAGTCCACATAAGTTTCAAGGCTCCAGGTTCAAGACCCAGAGAAACATCCAAGATGAAGCCTCTATCATTTAGTCTCAAAATACCATCAATTACTATTAGACACACCTATAAGAATGGCCAAAATTTAAGCCACTAAGAACCCTGAATACAGACAGGAATGGGGAGCAATGGGAAATCTCATTCGTTGCTGGTAGAAATTCAAAATGGTACAGCCACTCTGAAAGACAACTTGCCAGTTTCTTACAAAGCAAAACATAATATTAACCTAGGATCTAGTAATCACATGTCTGGCAATTTACACAAAGGAGTTCAAAACTTATGAGCACACAGAAGCCGGCACATAGATGTACAGCCGTTTTAATAACAAATGCTAGCATTTAGAAATAATCAAGATCCCATTGAGTAATTTAATAAATAAATTGTACTACCTTCAGACAATAGAATATTATTCAGTATCACCAAAAAACTAGCCAACCATGAAAAGACATGAAGGAAACTTCAATGTAAAGGACCCAGGGAAAGAAGCCCATCTGCAAAGGGGACATTCTGAGTGATGACAGATATATGATGTTCTAAAGAAGATAAAAACGTGAGTAGAGCAAAAATCAGTGGTTGTCAGTGGTTACAGGGGATGGAGGGATGACAGGATGGAGCACAAATGACTTTCAGGGCACTGAAATGAGTCTAAATGCTATAATGGTGTATTAATATCATTATCCACTTGCTAAAAAACATGATGTACAACACATCTTAGTGGGAAGGTTGTTGTGTCTATGAATTTAGATGTTTTATGGGCAATCTATATATCTTCCTCACTATTTTGCTGTGAACCAGAAACTGCTTTAAAAATAAAATCCAGAAAAAGTATCAGTTAACCTTCCTAAGTGTCTATTTTTCTCAAGAAGAATAAGTACATTATAACTTTCTTGATCTATTGTTAAAGAACTGTATTCTTATGGATGGCAAATGATTTCATGCACAATTTCTCACTGGTAAAACATTATCTCTTCAAATGTCATACATGAAGAATGATCTTCTTCTTGATTTTGCAAAATTTTTAGTTATTTTAGAAAAGAAAATTTCATTTTTCTGTCCTCAACATTTCCACATTACATTCTCACAAGATGTCTATGAATCATTTGTTTCAATGATGAAGAGCAAAATTATATTAATATTCTATGAAGTTATAGTTTACCATATTCATCAAATGTTCATGCTCTTATATTATTTGGACTTAGTAATGAGAGGATAAAGAATGAAAGTAGATGGGTAAAACCACCAATCACTTTTGACCTTATTTGTTCTTTAATTTGGGTTAAAAAGACATTGTCTTGGAAAGCAAATACATGAGTTTGTTTGTGTTACAAAAAGTACTAAATCATGAGAATTTTGACAAAGCTGGAATAATGAAGATGCTGGGCACTTGCTTGGAAGGTCATGTATTTGAGCAAGTGAACCTCGTTGGACCAGCTGAATGTGAGATGAAGACGGAGGTGGCCTTTATGTGAAAGCAGAGATGAAAGTTGAAATCGGTAACAGAGATAAGTAAGGTGGTACACCATATCTACTCTATCACTTTAATATGGAACTAGTAGAGAAGAAGAAAAGAGAGATATGGAATTCAAAAAACTGTTGTTGAATGAACAACAATAAAACTGCAGACTAGTCCTTTTTTAAAATTTTTCTTGTAGGTAGCTAGTCATGTATCAATTGCTAAATCCAATTTAATGTTAAGATTGCTTTAGATATTATTCTCCATAAATTTTGAGTCCTACTCTATGATTTCATTCTGTTTTTCTCCTAAGAAAACATGATCACACTTGTATTTAAGTGAATGTTGCAGGGATAAACAGTAGAGGATCGATGTTGAGTAGTATATGTTGGTGAGATCCAGTTGTTTCTGGCATCTTATTAGATTTGTTATTATCGAGCTTTTAAGTATTTTGACTATCACCACAAATCAGTGACTTTTCCTGTAAATCCTTAACTTCTTACTTCTATTTATAAGTACTCCACTCGCACTGTGGTGGAGACCAAACATTATGCCAATAGAGCAAGACAACCAATGAAGCAAGGTGATAATATGTGTCTCCGACAGATATGGATCAAAGTAATGGAGGTAAAGAGATAGTAATGACTTTTTCAAGGAGTGTTGAACAACTCAAATCTAGGAAAGAAATCACTCCCTTGTATGTAGTTTTCATAATAAACTGACCTCCTCCACTTGGGGACTACATTGTGCTGAAGACCAACCCCAAGGCGCAGAGTGTGAGGTTTTACTCACAAAGACGTATACTACTTTTTAAAATCTAAGTTAAAAATTCAAAGAAAGAATTGTCACGGCCTAACTGCATCAGGTACATATTATTAGATGAATCAGCTGTGGCCAGAGGGCTGAGGTCAGGTTAGAACAATGAGCCCATTTCAACCGCAAAAGAGGAGACAGCTTTCCTGTCGGAGTTGTGGCAAGAGTGGATGACTCTTAGATTCAGTGAGAGGAATCTGATGATTCACAACCTGATGGATCACTCAAAGGAATTTTTTTTTTTTTTTTTGCAATGCTGCCATGACCTCATTTTAAGTTATTCAGAATTACCACTTCTTTTTGCTGTTGTTATTGCTGGTTTTAAATGGATGAGAGATGTCATAAGGGATTTCATGGTTGCAATTTAAAAATGTAATAACTGACATTCTAATAGAAAGAGATTGATGATAGGTAGAGTTAGAAAGAGATTATTCTGCATCTTAATTTTGTGAGTACAGCATGGGTTCTTCTGTCGTTTGTCTCTTCAGAGAGTGTTTTCAAGTTCTGTATTCAGAAGCATTATATATTAGTTTGTCTCCTGTATTATCACAATCTTTAGAGCAATGCTGAAGTCATTTGGGATTCTGAACATCATGCAATCTAGAGAAGAGAAGGGTTCTAAATTCTCATCATCTGGAGACACAGATGTTTGACTTCTTTGTTTGTTTATTTGGTGCACTTAGAGTGTAAAACACTTCATGTGATTGACTAGATATTTTTGAATGGTTTCAGTTCAACCTCTTTAAGAGCTCTTTGCACAATGAGTCTGGTTGAAGCAAACAAAAGCTAAGAATGCTGCTGAATAAAATTAGTCTGGGTGGTATAAGCCATTTTTAATAATTTATGCTTAATAGTTTTATTACTTATCTAAATTGTATAGAAATTTGCAGTTCAGTCTTTTGCTGCTGCTGTTCTTCTTCTTCTTGTCATTATTATTACCAGCCACCCACTTCACTGAAAATGTTCTTGCCACATGAGACCTCAATTGTCTTTATGGAATATTGTGTTAAATTAGCAATATCAGTTTTGGAAAAAAAATATGGGATTTGAAATTGCTTATACCTGTGCTCAAATACCAGACTTTCCACTCTTTGATACTATGATCTTGGGAAAAACAGGAAGAAACCTATGAGCATCAGTTGCCTTGTTGGTAAAATTAATTTATAAGAAATATATTGTCAGAGTTCTCTGTGTCAATTTTTTTTCTTTGTCAGATTTAGGAAAATTTAGACTGCATTCAGTTTGTGTTTTAGGAAAATCTCTTTGGCAGCAGGGATGTGTTAAGATAAGAGTAACATAGCTTGTGGAAACCTAGGAGAATGTACAAGTGCCTGAATCAAAGCACAACATTCAAGTGTTAGAATCAGATTGTCTGGGATTAAATATCTGCAGTAGTACAACAGATTGGTTCTTTAATCTTGGGTGGGAAACAGATGGGATCAGATATTGGAAAACTGTCTTGGTTCCCCAAGATAATTACTCCAGTCCAGCCAAGTTTGTGTACAAGTGATCCATAGATTCGATAAAATGATAAAGCTTAGATGACATAGAGCACTGATTCCTAATCCTGACTGCTAAGTGTTGCCTGGTTAGCTTTTAAGAAACATGAATGCCCTAGTCCCCCCCAGAGGCTTTAAATCAGAATCCCTGAATGGAATTTCAAATATAGTCATTATTATATGCTACCTAGATGACAAAGAACAGTTCAAGCTGAGAATCCCTGACAAGAAGGCATCCAGGCAAACCATGAAAGGGTTGGATACCCAGGTGGACAGAGATGTCACTTACCGACCAAGAGATCACATGAACATGATAGGTTTAGAATGAGGGGCAGAAAATATGATTTGTTATATTGTGAATATGTTGAACTTATGATACTATGGGACTACCTACTAATGATATCCAACAGGAAGTTGGGTCTATTACTCTGAATCACAGAAAAGAGGTGTATTTTAAGAATATCTGTTGGTATTTAGGAAATATTTGAAGTCTCGGGCAAAGACAATCCCTCAAGAACAATGTATAGAGAGAGGATAATAGAAAAATAATGGTGTAAGAGTAACATCAAAATAGAGGGGAGGGAGAAATAGACTTGATTATGCAGATGCATATAAAGAGAGAGATTATAAAACCGTTTGGGATATATGCATGAGGAAGGCTATGTCAACACAGTGATTTGAGCCATTTGGATACAGAACTACACACCAAGGACAATTAGAAATTCAAAGAGAAAAGTGGCCCCAAACCAAGAGTAGATGGATGTATTTGAAGCAGTCTTCCCTCCCCCAAATGAGAATCAATTTATCATAAAAGAGAAAATTAAAATTAGTAAGCAGACACCTTACTAACATTCTCAGTCGAACCAAAGTTATATAGACCTCTGCATTGTTCCAGAATTTTGAATATTTTAAATTCCACAAATTAACTTGCTATGAATAGTTGAAGAACAATTAAAATCTAATGTCATTTCTACTGGGAAGTCTATAATCATAGAGTTAAGAGGCTTGCTTTGTATTTTCTTACCTGCATCTAGGGAAATAAAACAAAACTGCATTTCACAGCCAAAACACATTTTGGCATAGACTTTCAGGATTGTAAAGTACAGAAGATATTCTAGTTTCTGGAATTTCAATGTGGAGTGTCACATATTAGCAAACTATTTATTATCTCAAGCATGTCCAAATTCTCTATATTTGAAGGTTAAATCTATCTGAGTGATAATATCTGACCTTTGTGAATTCAATGTGCTTAGGGAGAACTGGAGTATTGTGAAATTTTTATTAGTCTATTTTAATCATGTTTTACTCTTTAATAAAAAATTATTTACTTATTTGGTATTAATTGATTGAATTATTTTATCTGGCCTGATAGAATTAACCCTTTCATTCCCAGCTTCTACTGAGACAGTTTAGCAAACAGAGACCACTACAAGGAGAAAACATTTTCTCATTTTTTTCCAGGTGTATCTGTTAGTCTTTCCAAATTTCTGTAGAAGAAACTGAGTCTAAATCCCAACTATGATTTCAGACTTACGTGTAACATTAGTCTGTTGTATAACACATCATCTGAAGTGTTAGAATGATAGCAATAAGTTTATTTTGATGATTAAATGAAAGGATTCATATAAAATGCTCACCAGGGTGATGTTTCACAGTAAATAAACAACAGGTATTAGCTTTGTTATTCTAATCAGTAGTATTTTTTTGTTCTTTGAAAACCTAAAGTCCTGCATTTCTAAAAACAATCAATGTTAAGAAGAAAAATGGAATTTAAATGAGCTGGTAGTTACTTTTTCCAAAAGGAAGATTCTTTTATTATTTAATATAATGAAAGCATTTATTTTCTCTATGTGAATTTCTAAGTTAATTTCAAGATCATGCACAAAGCCAAATTTGACTTCTTGCTCAAGTATCATGTTTTACCTTTCCCAGGAAAATTATAAACAATTTTATTGAATTTTAATACAATGGAAAAAAGTTTTGCTTTGGTTCTCTCACTCATCTCTCTCTCCCTCTCCCTCTCTCTCCCTCTCTCCCTCTCTCTCTTCCTCTCCCTCTCTTTCCTCTCTCTCTCTCTCTCTCTCTCTCTCTCTCTCTCTCTCTCTCTCATGATTGATCTCTGTGGTAGGTTGGATAATTGCTCCAAATTATCAACATCTGATTCCCCAGAAACTATTAATATCATCATTAGATGATGAAAAGGACTTTGCAGATATAAGTAAGGAATTTAAAATAGCTGTATTAGCCTTGAAGACCCAGGTGATCCTGATAGAATACAAAGCAATGACAAGTGTTCTTAAGAAGGTGGCATAATATTAGATTACAGAAGAGGAAAAAATGAAATGTGGAAGTAGGCATTGAAATAATGTGGTCACAAACCAAAGAATGTTGGCAGGCACTGGAAAGTGGGAGAGGTAAGGAGTAGATGGTTTCATGGAGCCTCCAGAAGAAACCAGTCTTGTTAACACCTTGATATTAGCTCTGTAAACTTCATTTCAGATGTGTCTTCCGGAAAAGTACAAGAATAAATTTTCATTATTTTAGGTCACCGAGTTTATGGTAAGAATGACAGCATCCATAGTTACCAAGTCAGCCACCTCACACAATCTCAAGAGCAAGCTCACCTCTTCATATTCAAGTCCCTACCCAAATGGATTTCCGCAGAGAGAATTTCCATAGGGGAAACAAAAAGACTAATTACATAGAACACTCTGGAATCAAAATAGTTTCAAATTTTCAACAGCAGCTCTGGAAGCTAAAAGATGATAGATTATACAGAGGATAAAATATAGAATTTATGAAGGAAAATAATGCTCAGCCCCAAATCTCTTTAACTAGTGAGGCAATCAAATAAGTGTGTCAGTGAAATAAAGACATATCCAGAGCTACAAAAAGTGAAAAATAATGACTTCATCACATCCTGGTCTCAAAAATCTGCTGAAAGATGTGATTTCTTCTAATGAAAGGGCATTTCAAGAAAGAAGACAGCAAAATCAAGAGGCACATGGTGCGATCCCCAAAATGGCTGCAAAGGAAAAGTCAAAGATTAGAGATGTGGATGAGGTAGAGCAATCAACTCAGGTCAAACAAATCCAGCAACTGAAGGAGACATTCCTTCTAGTTGACTAAGAAGATCTGCCCCATCACTTGAATGTTCATGTTGAGAGGGTCATGGACTGAATGACTAATAAACTCTTAGAGAACTAACAAGTACTCCATGGAAAATAACCAAAGAAAAACAAAATGATCAAGCCTTATCTACTATAGAGTTTAACTCTGAAAAGCAGGCAGAAATGTATAAGTAAAGATCAAAACATGTGCATTTTATGCACAAATGTACAGTAGAACTAGAAGAAAAAGGGCAAAATCATCAGTGTCTTGGCTCTTAACTTAAGGGATGAAATACAGGGAGTTAACAGTGTTACTTTTAGAAATTTGAATGTCAAGATCAAAGACTTGACCAAAGTTATTAGTATGACATGAGAAGGGAGATTATGTGTCCTTTATTAAGATGTCTTCTCAATGAATTAAATGTTAATAAATATGACTTCACTATTTTGTCAAATGCAAAACTATAAAACATATGAAATGAAAATTGCAATAAAGAAATTATAAATGATTAAATATAACAACAAATAAAACATTTATGGAAAAAGTATAGATTGCAGAGAAAATACTGGTTTTACATGAGACAAATCATCATAAAATGTTACATTTCCTGAAGTTTTACAGATAATTATTGCAATTCTATTCAATTTGATGGAAATGTCACTAGAAAAATTAACAAAGTTTATTATGAAAAGATTGTAATGTATGGAGAGAAAACATTTTTTTAAAAAGAATGCCAGAAAAGACACGATCTTCGAAAATTTAAGATGCAATTTTTATTGTTACTTTCCTTTCACTCTAAAATGAGTTCAAAATATAATATTTTATAAAGACAAAACAGTTGAAATGTTGAAGAATTTAAGAGACTCTTCCAAAAGCATAGAGACTCCTAAACCTGCCACAGTCATGTGATTTTTAGATGAAAAAACCATTCCAGTTTTCAGTGGTAAATGAAGATGCTGTATAGTAATTGGTATAGACAAATTTGTTCAGTTTCTAGTGAAAAATATATTGGATCCTCCTTCACTTCATACAAATCAATTTCAAAAGGACTGATATTTACATATAAAAGTAACAACTAAGATGCTATTAAAAGAAATATCAAATAGGTTTAAAACCTCTTCATGGAGAGAAATGTCTCAATGGTAGAGGTAAATATAAAAGGTGCCTATATATACATATATGCATGTATGTGTGTGTATATATATATATATATATATATATATATATCTCAAAGTATTTCAGGAAAAAAAAAAGCATAGTGGTAAACACCATGCAAAAAAACAGCAACATTATTCATTTAAGAAATAAAAATGGAAATAATGACATACCAATTTAGGTCTATAATACTGACAAAAGTTACACATTGGGATAATGGCAAGTGCTCTTAGATTATAAAGAGATACAGAAACTCCGTATTACTGACAGGATGTCCAGACGGCATCTCTAAGAGCAAGTTTACCGTGATGATGGCTATAGGGCCAAGCAGACCTTCCTCTTAGCAAATGTCGTAGAAGAAAGTCTTGCAGAGGTCCTCAGGATTTATACATGGCAACATTCCCTGCCATATTTTACCAGCAACGAAGAATAAGTGAAACTCTAAGTGTCACAAGGGGATAGATAAAAGTTGTTTTAAGGACAGCATGGACTCAGATGCTGTAACAGTGTAATATATTAACATGCACAGACCCAGGTTGATCTCAAATATGAAAGATTGATTTATAACATAAGAAATGCAATACAATATCCAACAAATATTTTAAGCACATTTGAAATATAAATTCACATAATATAAAAATGCATTAACAAATAAAGTGGATATAACATATACATATATATATATACACACACACATATGCTGTGCTGGGAGGTACTATATCAAATGCACTAGAATATATGTCTCAGTTTCACTGAGAATGTGATAGTAGATGGTAGATTAAAATAATCAGTAAAATGAAAAAAAAAAAAAATCTACCTGTATGCCAGGGTTTGAGAAATACAATTATCTTGAGTTGATAGCTGGAAAAAAAAAAAAAAAAGTTCAAAATTATTAAGCAGGTAAAAAATATAGTGCATGGTCATATATAGCTATGATTTTATCTTCAAAATAGTAAATCCCATTTAGTAATTAGAAGGGTTAAATCAGTAAATAGGTTAGTATTTTTAAATGTGAATGCAATTTATATATATATATATACATGCGTTAACACTATTGGCTTGTTATGCAAATTAATGTAACTAACAAAGTACATTTTAAGAGGTTGAGTTTACTTACAAATGATTGATGTTTAATATTGTCAGAAAGAACTTTAACATAAACTGCAAAAGCCAAAAGGCAGATATCATGAAGTACTATTGAGAACATCTTCACAGGAAAATCCAAAAATTTCAGAGAAACCTATAGGAAGAGATGGCAGATTTGCAGGGGAAGAACTGAAAGTGTATGATGAAAGATAAAGTTGTAAGAATTAAGAAATGCATGTAGAATAAAGAAAAGTTGAATTTCAGAACATGCCTTTACAGATATGTGAAACTTAGATACAATGGTCTCTAAAGATTTTTTTCTCTAAAGACTTTTTCACATCTTCCCAACAAAGCAAGAGTAATTCAGCACAAAATTTCCTATTTTGAGTGGATATTCAACTTAAATTCCCTTTTACATATTCTTCTTGAAGTAGATACAATTGTGTTTTCCAAATATAAAGACCAATTGTCCTTCCACTCAAGAAGTTTCTTGATCTAGATAAAGTTGTCTGCTTTTGAGGTCTTCTAAGGTTCATGTTTAATAGCTGATACTTTCATTTGTTTCACAATTTTGACCAAATTCATCTACTATTGATGAGAAGTGCGTTATCTTTCATCTTACTTCAATTTTATGACTATTTTCATAATAATGCATATTTCAGCATGTTTCTTCTTTTTTTCCTAAGATATCAGTTTCACTATTATTCTCCAATATCACTGACCAAAATATGAAATGCTATTAATTTTTTTGTAAATTGTTTTTAATCTAATGGATATTAGCTTTGCTTTATATTTAATCTAGAGTCATCCTTAACTGATTGTTTATAAAATGTAAATTGTTTTGGAGTGGCAATTCTGAGTGATTTTTTTCTTGGATAAATATTTATGTTATATACATATATAAATATATATAGATAGATAGATGCTGTATAGCTAGCTAGCTAGTTACTGCTGCTAGGTGTACAGAATGCTAGTATAGCCAAATAGATATAGTTAATCAAGTAAAAATTAAAATGTACCTATATTTAAAAAGGGCAGTATTAATAACTTCTTCTGACTGAGATAGAACTAATTTTCAGAGCTATTTATTTTATTATAATTACAATTGTTTAATATATTTTGCTTAATTTGAACATAACTTTCAAATAAACTTTATGGTCATCTTGTCAAGTGGCCTAAGTCTATATTTCAGTTGTCTGTCATAGTAAACTTAGAAGTGCAAATTTATGCTTATTTTGTCACTTAGTTGATGATTCTGCTTTGTGAGATATTGGTAGTAGCTGGTGATTATTTTGATTATTTTACCATTTTTCTCTTATGATTTTGAAAACAAGAATTTTTATTCTGCTGTAACATCAGTCTTCTATCAAGAGAGTCTATTGAGCCTCAGTTTTCCCTTGATGCTAATTTAATTTAATGTAAAAATAAAATACTCTGTTATCTTAATTCATTTAATTATGAATGGAAGTGGAAATTTAGGAATTTTTTCCTTTTTTAAGGTTTATGGTCAAAATTTTGAGAAATACAAGAGTTAGAAAACTGATCGCCAAAGTCAATTCTATATCAGAAACATGTACATTTCATCTTAAGAATGCTGGAGTTGAAGAGAAATAAAATTTGAATAATTAGAAATCACTCTGAAACTTTAAATGATCTGACTGCAAAGCTGAGGGTTTTTAACGTTGTTTGGAAGAGATCGTTGGTTTTAAAAGCCTCCTCACATATCTTGATTCCAATACTCCCAAAATGTGTAGATAGATGTATATATTGTGCTTTTTCATACCAAAAGTGAGTCTCAATGGAGGTTGGTGACCACTGTGAGAAAAGTTTCGTGAGGAATGAGTGGTTTCTAAGTGAGAGGAGGTCAGAAGAGATGGTGACTCCAACAGAGGGCCTGGCGGGGAAGTATGGATAATTTTGACATATGGTTCCTTGCAAGGAAATAGCAGTACTAATTACCTAGGCCGCATTCTTTATCAACAGTCTCTTTGAAACCCTTCAGAGATCTTCAGTGACCCCTCTACTCGAGTTCCTGACCCTCAGTGTGAGGAACATTGAGCGCAAACTAGCAAAACTGCTCAGAGCTATGCTATTTCTGAACTGTAAAATGGCTTACAAAGTTAAAAATAGAAATCTGAATACATGTGTCAACACTTCCATGAATGAAAACACTGAACCCCCTCTTTCAGCACAGCATCCTACTTAAAATAGGCAGAGTGATATAATAAGGGTAAGGCCAAGTAATTGCTAACCGGGCTCTGGACAAGACATTTCTTCACACACAAACAACTTTTATGTAAAAAGAAAAATACTCCTAACACTGATTCTAAATAAAGAAGGATACAGAATCTGTAGGAATCATAACTTTATTTAAATATAAACCTAAACTTTGATTATAAATTGAAATTAAATGAATATTCTGAGAGCAAGAGACTATCCATTTTTCTGATTATAAAAATTAAAAGTGGCAGCAATGAAGTGTAGGAATAAGATGCACGGTTATTCGTTTGCAATCTTTGGCAAACAATAATTTTGTTTATAATTTTAAAGAAGTTTACATCAAAAAACAAGTTTCTGCTAAAATGCTAAAAATATAGGTTTCTAAAACAGATTTGGAAGATATGTAAGTGATTTTAAATGGTAGATATGTTCATATCAGACAGATGATAATAATTCTTGGTGTTTAAAATGCCTAGACATCTATTCAAATAGAGTAGGAAACATAAGATGAATAGAATCACTTTATGAAATATTTCTTAATTACACTTGTGTTAGAGCTTGCCTTTTTCTTATTTTATATACTTTCCATGATTTATCTGATTATAATACAACTCATCACACAAGGAACCCTGCTGATTAAAACATGTTTGCAGAGCCCTCTGCTGTGCTAGTTCATAAAATAATCTGGAAAGCCTGGATTCCTGTATTTCAATAATTCTTTCACTGAGTCATTGAATAAGAGTTTATTGTATGCCTACATGAAGCCATGTGAGGTGTTATATAAAGAGGGTTATAATTTTAGCAAAGATAATAACACAGTAGACTCAAAATTACTACCTCCTGTATATATAAACGCTACCTTTACATCTGCTTCTGAATCCATACTAAACAAGTTTATTTGGTCTTTTTCAATGGCTAAAGTAATCATTTTGTAGAAATAATAAATTATTTTTTAAATAATTATTTTGGAATTTAGCATCCATATATTTTGTTATTTAAAATAATCATTGAAAAGCTCTCTCTTATACTCTTTCTCTGATATTCAGGAGTGCTCTAAATACCCTCAATGGAGTGATTATCTGAAGGGATTAATCCAATCTTCATATTATCCTTTTTACTTATAATCAGTGTCCTTTTACTTTGCTTAGTATAACAAAATAGTGCTTCACCTTTCCATTTCCATTCACTTCTTACACCCAAGGAAAACATTATTTTTTCCTCTTTAGAGATCCAGCTCAGTGACTATTCTCTTATGAAATTACATAGAATTTGCTCATGTGACACGTTAAGGTTTCCTGCTTCTCAAGACATTGTCTCTTAGTGGAGTGTCTTCTCTTGAACTAGATCATAAACTACTAGAAGTCAGGACTTTATTATGCCTCTGAATACTCCAGGAGCTTTGACTTTACATATAAAAATGTTCAGTTGATCAAAATATTTACCTGGAACTTGGAAAAATCTCAACATTAGAAGATTAGGTTCTGGGAGTATACAAAGAAGACAAAACTTTGGTGACCTTTCCATATTCATGGACTAGTTGAAACTTGTCTGTTAACTAAGATTGAAAGCTGAGCATAAACTTAGTAAATTACTAGCTGTCACGTGCAGTCAAAATCTCACCTTCTCTGTAAGATCTTCTTGACTCCTTAGGAACCATAGGTTAAAATTCCTCCCAATGTACCGATAAACTCTACTTACAACTATCATTTTGTCATGCGTTATAATTGTATGTTCTAATGAGTGAGTTTCCTATTCAACAATTATTTATTTTCTTAAAAGTGGATACTTTCTTGTTTCTTAGTGAATGATGAGTGAACTAATTGCTTGTACAAATATGCGTATGAATACTAGAGAAGCATAGTCCATGTTTAAATATGTTTTAGCAAAAATTATAGAATTGCCTGAAAGAAATTATAAAATAACACACAACACAAAGTAAACTGTAATAAAACATATTTTTTGAGTAGTATGACCATATAATTAGATTTCAAGCTAAGAGAATTTAAATATGAAAAAGAAGAGTCTAAATAATTGTGCTGAGAGATAGGCAGATACAGAAACACACCTTACGTCCATCCTGTACTTGCAGAACTATATTCACATTGGTGAGGAATAGAAGGATTTTTTTAAACAAAACATTAGGGTAGGATATGAAATAATACAATCTTATTCATCCTATTTAACTCTACTCAGAGAGAATCACTTTTTCTACTTTTTCTCTTATGAAAAATTGATCAACATGTTTCATGTAAATACCACAAATTAGATACAAACCAACCAACCAACAAAAATGAGTACATGTACACATTCAGACTTCAGAACCAGTAAGTATGCTAATTTGAATGGATACTCATGTACAGGGAATTATATTCTAATCTATTGCATGGTATTTAGTCCAGCATTTTATTTTTGCACAGTAAATTCTGGCATAATGTTTCTAGAGTGAAAAGAACACTGTTTTTTATTTCCTAGAATTCTAACACACAGCTACAAATTATAGCTCTCTCACATCAGTCATATGAACATGATACCTGATGTATGGAATGTTAATACATGGGCTCTCTGCTCAATAGCCAACATTTCATTCTGAATGTGACCCAGAGTTGCATAAAAGTTCTTTTCATCATCTTGCTCCACTTTCTCTTTGAGTGATTGCTTACTTCCATTCTTAACTACCACCTATATATATTGATATATCTGAGCTTTTTTTTTCAACCTGCAAGTCTCTTAGAAATACATGAGCCTTCTTAGTGACCGTCTTACCCTAGTTATTGAACAGAATTGATATTTATCATCATGCCTCCAAATCTATATCCACTCTTTTCTTTCCATCATGGTTAATGGAATCAAAAGTAACTTTCATATGATCTTTAAGACTTCCAGTACCAATTTTCCAATCGTTTTCCACATCATACTCATGGTATCTTTTCTTCTTCACCTCCTACCAGTAGCTCGAAATAATTATAGAATGCTACATTATTTAACATGTTAGTAACATACTTAACAATTATTCTCATAATTAGAGCCTTGTATATATCTACTTTATTTGCTGCAGCTTTGCTAGGAACAAGTCTATGAGTGTAAAGCCATCTTAGTAACAATCTATTACATATTTATATGAACACAACTGAATTTGCTCATCTTTTCAGAGTCATTGCAATATCTTCTGCAGATTATCTTTCCATGGTCTCTTTCAATTTTATTTTTCAGTACCTTATTTCTTTCTGTGTTCCTTTTTGTGTTTCCTTTCCTGTAACTCTGGCTAAATTTCATTTGCTTTTCTATATTCATTGAGTCTCATTGATTTCGTTTGCATGTAGTCAAGCAATTCTTTTTCACTGCATGCCCCTTTTATAGTCCCTCAGTCTTTAAGTCTTGGTTAAGAAATTTTAGCCTTTTATTAATTTTTAATTTTACATCGAGGCTCTTACAATATAGTAATGATTTTAACTTTTATTTTTTAAACTACTTAATTCAATTAAACCTGCTCCTTTTTGGTAAAATGCCATATTTTAGCCTGTACAATGCACACATTTTTGACCAAATCTGTGAGGGAAAAATAAGGATGTGCAGTATACAGTGGTAGTAGGTCTAATCCCATATTTATATAAATGTTTTTAATTCTTATATTTACCCTTTGCAGTTAAAAGAGTAATTCTAGAAATCAATAACAATATCCATGTCCAAAATAATACACTGAGAAACAATCATCAGTTTTGTTGAAACTGTGATGAACTCGAAACAAAAGCATTTTCAGCCAAAAATTCAATGACATAAAGGAAAGAACAAAATATCACTGTCCACAGAGTAGGTGACTCTGACTTGATAAGACAGGCGATGCCGACTTCATGACCACAGTGTGACATTTCTCTTCCTACACCTTAGACAGGAGCTAGCAATCTAGCTGGTATTGTTACAAAATTATAAACATTGCAATATTTAAGATAACAGTTATTATATATGTGCTAAAAAACATGTCCACGGAGATGCAAGAGATGCTTTGGACCTCCTCTCACAGTGAGTATCTTCACATTGTGGAGGGACAGGGAGAAACGCTTCTTATATTTGTACCTGTGTTTATGTTTTGTAATTATTTGTTACATAAGATTTCTTGTACCATAACATGTTAAAAAATAAATGCCAAAATTCCTTTATAATAAAAAAACAAGTACCTAAATATAAACACATCGAAATTTTAATTAAACAATCAAAATGAAGGATAATTTTTTCCTGAAAGATTGGGCTGAAAACATGGGTGCACATTATAACTGGAAGTGCTCGCCACACAGCAAAATATGGTACTTTTTATTTTATTTCAGTTTCCTGAATATAATAGTAAATACAAATTGTATTATCTTCATGATTTAAATCATTTATCTTTTTCCTTGCTAAACTGAATGTTAAATTAATCATAACTTCTATATAAACTGGAATCTATAGATTTTTTTTTCCCCACTCCAAGTATGTAGACTAGATTTCCAGTAGTTTTATAGTATATATTAATTTTCACAATTCTAGTTCCTGCCACTCTTGTGAATACAAATGGTTTCTCATTTTTTTAAAGGAAAAGTGGAGGCAGGAATGAAGGTGAGTAGGCAGGCAGGTCGGCAGGAAGAGAGGGGAGAAAGACTTATTTTATTTATTTTATCCAGTTGCTCATCATTTGTTGTTCCCCCAACCCTGGGTCATGAACAGGGGAACTTGGGACATACATGGGCTGCTTCTGGTTTAACCCAGGTGCACCTGTTTTCTCATGCCCCCTGAAATGAATTCCCTGCCCATAGTTGGGTGAAAGATATTCAAGACCTTTCCTCCAGGAAGAAGTTTATTATTTTAGAGAAGCTTCTCTGTGTATTTCACAAGGACATACTTTCTCTTTCTAAGAGCTTTGATGAGATTATTTTTTCAGATCTTAACCCAGGGAACCTAGCAGAGTTCTCCAAGCAAAGCCTGCATAACTGTGTGCAGTCAAGACGCAGTCACTAGGAGCTTCTGATTCTCTGGTTAATTTAGAGTTAAGCTCTTGCAATTCTTCAAAATCGCCAGTGAATTTTTCAGTTTAGGGCTTCAGCTGCTTCTGCCTCAAGTCAGCCCACCTCAGCAGTGTCAATCTTGGTGTCATTCTCCAGATTCCAGGAGCACATTATGCTGCAGATTCAGACCTTTATTGCATCCAAGACTGGTGCTCTTCAGACTTCCCATCTACAGTAATGGCTTTCGAAATATTTACATAGTAGAATTGAATCTTAAAGTCTTAGGAATTTCCTGGGACAAAATTTACCCAACTTGTTTCAGAATTTTTAGATGAAAAACAAAGTTTGCAACAACCCAAGAATGAACAAATAAATAAGTGAATGAATATGATGGGAACTGGGTGTCTCACTGAGCAGATATTTACAGATAAGCAAGAAGAAGGTAGAATCATCAGGTGGTAATGCATCCACATTGTAGATGTTAGCATGAATTCTTTAAGTTAACATACATAGAGAAATATTATACATCTGTGTATATATGCCATTCATTTTTGGACATAGTGTCCTTTTATCATCGGAGAAGATCTAGTAACACTCATATCACTATCAGAACAAGCTCGGCTACTCCAAAAGCTTGATTTCTAATATAACATCCCAGAACAAGAACTAGGATTCTTAGAGAAAAATGGCTTCTTCCTAGGTTAAAACAGTAAATGTACAAGATGAGTCAGGAGCACATGTACGACCAGAAAGTAAGTAAGAACAACCAACAAGAAACAAACAAAATACAGCCATGGATGGCAATATATTAACTGGTCTCTGAAGATGAATGAGAGAATATCCAAAGTCCAATGTTGTGACAATTAGAAGGATAGAATAAAAAAACTAATTCAGGACTGTAACACAAAGATAAACATTTATTCATAAGCACATATTCCCATACACAAATAGTGAAAATGCATAAAATAAAGAAGAAAAAGAGAGATTTTCTGTGCAAGAAACTCTACAAGTTACATGCTGATGTTCCACCCTCAAGAAGGTAGAATCTAACTCTGCAGGTTAAATGTGGACTGCACAAAATGACTCATTCAAAGACAGGGGAAGAGAAAGAAGGACTTGACATTGAATAAACCTGGCCAGTATTGGTTCAGCTAAGCTAGCCTCTAAAATACAAAGTCATTTGATGGTGAAACCCTTGATGTGATGTATAGAGTGCAACACTTTGACTCTGTGGTCTTCCTGCCAAGAACACATAACCCCAATGCAACCATTAGATAATCGCCATTGGAAATTCAGATGAATCTGAATTGATGGATGTTCTACAAAATACTTGATGAGTCTCTTCAAAGCTCTCATGATTTTCATTCAAATATATATATATACAGAGAGAGAGAGAGAGAGAGAGAGAGAGAGAGAGAGAGAGAGAGGAATAAAGACTAAGAAACCATCACATCCAAGAAAATACTACAATTTCATATATTCTGGTACCCTGGATAGATGCCTGGAATAGAAGAAGGGACATTAGGTAAAACAAAGACCATCTAAATATAGATAACATATAGCTTTTACTTAATAATAGTATATTATTTTTAAATTGAAAAAGCTATGATAATATTCTATGTTGATAACAGTGGGAACAGTGTAGCGTATATGGAAAATGTAATATCTGCACACTCAGTAAAAAATTTCTAAAATATAAAGTTTTAATTGTATATGCATGAAAGTACACACATATGCTTATGAAAATTAATACTTGCAAAGTTCTAGAGACTTGCAAAATAGATTGTGGTTATTTCCTTAGTTCACCATTAAAACAAAGGAAGTATATTTTCACTCATAACTGTTTCCTTGGAACTCTCAGTTTTCCTAATAGAAATCCACTTGTCTCCCATGCTCAATTCTGAACTGAAGTATTGTTTCCTATACTAACCTGATAACTCAGGAATAAGCATGGTCTGAGAATTTTCCTAAAACTAAAAGTTCACATCAGCTTAATATCTATCTGATGCTGAGCCAAGTGAAAATCCATTTCCATAATATTACCTCAGTGAAATGAAGTAATCTATCCTACTAAATACTCTGAATGTTGACCTTAATATATCTCGATTTCCCACTTAGTTTCTGGAATAATGTTACCAAAAATATCTTATACTCCCTTCTTGCAAACATTGATTTACTGATTTTTTTGTTTTGTTTTGTTTTTATTCCTAATGCCTGGAGGAAAAATGTTTTCAAGTAGATTTTATTTATGTTGAGATCCAGGGACACTAGACTCAAGTATTGCTGGCTGTGGATCAATTATGACGACTATCTGGAGTTTCAGTGTTAGTTGTCTGTTGTTGAGTTATGTTTTTATGAATTTCCCTTTGGCTTGACTTCTTTTCAAGGATAATAGGAGAAACAGCAACCTTATGCTCATATCTGTTTCAACTGTAATGGAATTTCCTTGAAGATATTGTACATCATATTACAGAGCCCTCATCCTTAGGGCTCCGTGGGGAGTGATCTTTATAAGCATAATATCAGGAAGTGGAAGAATGAGGAATGTGAATCCATGCTAAATTATTTTCCTTATTTTAGGAAGGTGTCAAATGTTGTTATAGAGAATTTAAATTTGATTCTGTTTGGGGCTGTGGGTTAAAGAAATATTTTAAGAAATATAAAGGCAATTTTTAAAAATATAGAACAAACAGGATGGGTCCCTTTCACTGGAAAAAATAAAAGCAAATAAAATACACAGGGAAGAGAAAGAATAGATGAGAGAGACAAAAGCAACATTTACAAATAAAATGACTGAGATGAAATGTTTTATATCAATTACAACATAGATGGGTTGTTTTTAATAAGAATCTAGTATGCAAGGGCTGTACATCTTATGCGTTAGAAATGCTCAGTTATTTTTTGACTCATATGGGTACATTCACTTGAGCTTCAAGCTTGTGATTTGCTATTTTTTATCTATTATTACCTGTACTTACTTCAATATTATATGTATGTAAATGTACATATATATTTTTATGATAAGTACACACACCGTATAGCTGACATATGAAACACTAGTGCATTAAAAAGTTATGGATTGAGAAATTACATACAAGGCAAAAGTAATAAAATGAGGTTGAATGCATTAATATTAGAAATAATTCAAAGGAAAACATATCAAAAGAAATATGGAGGGAAATTTGATAAAAATTACAATTTTCCAATAATAAATATTGACCATGAATATGTGCAGCATTAAAAGATATTAAATATGATTTATGTAATGAGAAATGCAAAGAAATATTTATTATTGCATCATTTTACCTGCTGTGTTGACTTAATACATCAAGTAAACAAAATGAATAAAAGCCATGAGCAACATAATTGATGATATTGAAGTAAATGCGTATAAACAATATACTCTAAGTGCAGTGAAGACTGCTTCTTGCAACCATAGATAACGCATTTATCCAATTTTTCATATCCTAAAAACTTCAAACTCCTCAAAACAAAAACTTTTTTAACCAGTCCTTGTCTTCAATATAATCAGTAAGTCTAACAATGAATATGTGTGCATTTTTAATAATTATTTCACCAGGGCACACCCACCTTTTTAAGAATAAAACCAACTAAGTGTATATATATATATATATATATATATATATGTATATATATACACACACACATAGAGAAAGAGACAGGAATTTGTGTATTTAATGGAATTGAATAAACAAGAAATTTTTATATCAAAATACAGTGCATGGCTATATTTTGTATTTAGAGTAAAGGAGAAATTAATAATGATTTACTGCCAACATAGATTTGATTCTGGACATTGACGCAAAGTTCAGTGGACTTTGTCCTACTCACCGCTGCGCCCACAGGTTCATGCTGTGACTCTAGAGGCCCTGCTTCCATAGAGTTGGACTTTTCCTTCAAAGTCCTGAAGACGTGTTTTACCTAATTCCACCCAAATCTAGGTCTATGGTAACTATTAGCTCATCTTGGACTCTGCATGGTAACAAAGAATGATCAACCCACAAGGAAAGGATATGCCATTGCGTGCAGAGTAACCGGTTTCCAGTATCAGTCAGACACACGCGCGCGTGTGCATCCATATGAGAAATGGAGATGAGGAGGAAATGGTCAGCACTGAGTCCACCACGTCTAGCTACTCTCACATCCAGTTCTAACCAGAACTGGGAAAGTGCAATATGATATTCTCATCAGGAGCTGAGGTTTAGGTAGATGATTGTGAGCGAATCTAGAAAGAATGGTGAGTAGGGAAATAGAGTTTCAGACACGGCGTCCGGAGGTGCTGCTCCCTGGGGACAGAGCTGGGGTCACCTACTCTCAGAAGATTCCTCCGAAGCTGTAGCCAACAGGAAGCCTGAGAAAAGTATGACCGCAGTGGGTAAACATACCATGAAAAACAAGGATCTGTGAGATGGAGAGTGGATGGTGGGGGTGCTGCAGGTAACCAACCCACGTGACCTTTATGCACATGCGCACCGAAGCCCAGCACCTGTGCACCTGTGCACCTATGCACCTGTGTGCTGGCGGGTGACTCATGGATGTCTCCAGGGGTGGTGCCCCAGCCTGGCAGTAGTTGTCATTCCTTGAACGCAGCAGGATGATACTGTCACCCCATCTCCCTGAAACACTCGTTCCTGACTCGTGATGCTGGTCTGAGTGCTCAGCCTGGATTTCCTGCTTCTGGGCAGAACCACCTGTGTGGGGACCTTTGTGCTCCCCTGTGGACTTGCTGGGGGTGGGACTGCTTCTCCTCCTGCTAAGTTTTGTTTTGTTGATAAGCTCGAATGACAAGAACAAACAGAAATGCCACAATCAGGTGTCATCGATGATGGCAGTAGTCTTAAGTAAATCATTATCTTGTAGCAATGAAAAATATTGTCATCTCTTAATTCCTCAAGTTTCAAAAGACAACAAACTCAGTAACTAAATAGAAGGCACTCAAGGACACATATCCTAAATCAAGCAAAAGGCCCATGTTAATCCAGACTTTTTCTCATGTATGCATTAAAACACTAGAAAAGTTTCCATGAAAATGTGTGCTATCACTGCTATTGTTTCATAGACTTCTTGGCATTCTGGAAAAATCATTAAGTAATAAAATACAAATAGGAATAAATCTACTAAAAATGGTGAGTATATTTCTCTGATGTTGCTAATCCAATAGATGCTATTTAAGAAAAATAATGTTATATGAATAAAATCATTTATTTTATATATAATTCATTTGATCAATAATAGAACAATGTATTTCCTTCATAATATCTTGATATAGAAAGTAAAGGGAAAATTTTATTTTTAAAATACAGTGACCCACATGAGGGAAATTATATAAATGCATTTAAAACTGTTGCCACCATTTTAAAATACAGAGATAAAAGACATCATAAATTAGGAGATCAAATATTATTAGGAAAAGTATTTTCCCCTAATTGATTAGCATTTTATGCCCTGTTTGTAATTATTATTACTTTATGTTAACTGAGGGAAATATGGCATTTCTTTTGTGGAATTTATCCAGATGAATGAACATCTTTTTGTATAAGTAAGAGCAATACATTGGGAATTCCCTTATCATATAATTCTTTAATCATATGTTAAAATGTAATTTTAAATAGAAAATATTAAGCAATATGGTTCTTGGTATGCTTCAAAAGAAAAAGAAAAGAAAAGGAAGACAAAAGAGAGATGATGATGGCAAAAGGAAAGGGTGGGGAAGAGAGAGACAGAGAGAAATCGAAGAAGGAAAATACAAATAGCCCTTTCCTGGGAGAATTGTACACAATAAAGAATACATCACGCATTCACAAATTTACAAAGGAATGGATAATTTTTTGGATAATGGCAAAACACAATAATCATGATATATACATATTTGCTAGGGAGTTAGACACACTTGATGGAAAGAGAAAAATACACTAGAACATATATATGTTCTAGCATATAAGACACTAGAAAAATAAATAGCAGAAAATGCCACTTCCTTGAATAAAATATTTTAAGCATAAATGCAAAGAAAATTATCATAAAGGACACAATGTTACTATTTATATGGAAAATAAAGCAAGGATTTTGCAAGACACAAAACTCCTCACCAGATGCATGTGAATTTATGTATATGCGTATATATTTAAAAATCAATTAGTACTATCATACCATATGAAATTAATAAATGCTATATTTAAAGAAGAAATAAAAATATTCTCAAAGTATACATCCATTTATACAATAAATTTTGCAGTCAAATAATATAAAATTAAAAACATGAGATATAATTGTGTCAAACTTGTTAAAACTTCAGTAATATAGGCATATTTATACTCTAATATTATATGCATGAATATTAGAACGTCTTCTAGAAAGATACTTGGTTATTTCTTTAAAGTTCTTTTGACACATCATATGAAATTTGACTTAGTAAACTTGATCCTAGAAATACATCATTCCAAAGCATCAAAATAGAGACAAAGATAGAAAATAGATATATTGATTTCACATTGTTTTATGGAAAAAATTTTATTGTTAATACTTTTGAATTGCTAATACAGTAAGTACTCTGACAATTTAAATATAAACCTATAAATAGATAAATAGGCAGAGATCCAGAGAGATAGAGACATCCAACAAAATTCCAAATTGATATGAGAATGGAAACCCCTATTCTAGGTATTTATACCCCATTCCCCAAAAAACACAAAAGCACTTATTTTCAGAGACATATATGCACCTACGTGTTTATTACAGCATTATTTACAATAAATAAAATGAAAATTATCCTACTCCCCATTTGTCAGATGAATGGTTAAATAAGTTGTAGTATATACATACACCTTGGAATACTACACAGCCCTGAAAAGATGAAATCCTGTCATTTGTGACAACATGGATGAAATTAGGGGAGGGTGATGTTAAATGAAATAAAGTATAAGGAGAAAGATAAATACAAGCTCTTGTCACTCATATGTGGATTATAAATAAACTAGGCAGGCACACACTGGTGGAATAGCAGTTTGGTCAGTCGCCTTGCATGGGCACAGTCCACATGCACCCACCTCAAAGACCTGTGTTTGTATCCTAAGGCTGAGGAAAGAACTAAAATAAATAAAAGTCTTCTTCTTCCTCTCTTTTCCTGCCAGACTGCCGCTGCTAGACTTCATTCCTGCCTGTAGTTTTCCTTTTAAAAAAAAGAAAGAAAGAAATTAAACAAAGGAACAGACAAAGCAGAAATCAACCGTTAGACACTGACAATGGAATGGAGGTTTCTAATGGAGAAATGGGTAGGGGTGGAAGCAAGGGTGGTGGTGGGTCCAAAAGACAGTGCTGAATGACTTTGGTTAATTTGGTGGTGGGCAGGTTGCTTTCTCCTACATCTGAGGAAAAATGAATCTGCACTTAGGGGTTTAAATTATTGTTCAAATTAAAGTACCTCAATAAATATTAGATTGAAAAAAATATGTCAGTTTGGAGAATATGTATAGCTACCATAGAAAAATGACTACAACTACAGCAAATCAAATAGTATTAACTAAAATTTAAAAAATACTTATTTTCATTTTTATATAATACTTTATTTCTGAATATTTTATTAGAAAATATAAATTCATTTCTAAAAGATGATAAATGCTTAATCAAACAAATGTTTAAAGAAGATATTCAGGGTAACATAACTTTTTTTTAATTGTCATTAGAAATTATGAGTTTTCTTAGATTATAAGTAATGCCAGAACAAATTTTAACTGAAATGTCATTGTTTGTTGTAATGTTTTTAATAAAATCTTGTAAGTGTCTTCGAATTTAAATTGGTAGTGAGTCAGCATATAAATTAAATCATACAAGTTGCTGTATAGCATCTACCTGAGACTGAAAGCATGTATTTCTCTAACAGTTTTGGGAAAAAAATTTGTCTGAGCCCATTACTGAAACTAAAAGGTCAAGCAGAAATCAGTAAGGTTTGAAGAAAAAGATGGTTTTAATGCAAAAAACAATTCTGCAAAAAACACGTGCAGTTCCTCAGAGTTCCTGGTTTTCAGAAACCTCATTGTATTTGTGGAATCATGCATTTACAATGGAAATGGATTTTTGTTATAAAAGAGGTAGTTGGTAAAATTAATTTTTGACTAGTTGGGTTTCAATTACATGTAATAAAATCAAGAATTGATTTTTTAATAATTCAAAGAAATTCAATTAATTTGAGATTATCCTAATCATCATTCTGAATATTATTTATAGTTGCTTTTGATAAAACTGAATAAACAGACTTTAAATATTCTTCCTCTTAGAAAGCAATATTACCACATACATTTTTAGTATATCATATATGAAAAGAAACAACTATGTTAGACACAGCTTTACAATTTACAAAGAAGTGCTCCCATTCATATATTTGATTTTCATAACCCCTAAAGTGGGCCATTACAGAAATATGCATCAGCACATACATATTCCGTTTACAATTTTCTGTACATACACATACACACATTAAACTAGCATCTATTTTACCTATACTATGCTCAGGAAATTGTATTTAATTACCACTTTCAACAAAACTAAAAACTGTGCCACATTCAGATAGAAATTCCAATTCTTAATTTGTCAAATTTTTGCAGAATAAGTGAAAGAATTTGAGAAAATAACAAAATCGCATAGAAACATCTGCATTCTGGTCAGCATGAAAAGATCTGTGAAATTGGACTGACTTCCACAAAAACAACATTTTGTAAATGGAAAAAGGAGTGCACAGAAGGCTTCAATGTGAAGTATTTTTATGAGTGTTTAACAAGAAAGAAAAATAAAATGCTAAGAAAAATCAAGACAACAGATAGCTCAGATTACAACTTTAATATGTAACTTATGTGAAACAATTTACACTCTTCCACTTGCTCTCTTTAATCTTCCTTCCAAATATGTTTCCTCTTGCCTCATTCAACTATTCAGATACAAGGTCATTTTCTGAAAGCGAATGTATTCACATAATAGATGTAATTTGACTTAATAATAACATTTCTTGGTCCATTCTTGCATTTATTTTGATTGGTTTGATTAAAACTCCCAATATTTGTGAGTGTTCTTAGAGATCACTGGTGTAATAATCACATGAAGTAATACAATTTTAGTGAATAGTTTCTATCCTCAATCAAATGATAGTGTGGTAGACAAGGGTAGCGTATGTGACTTGCCATTTTAATTTTTAAAGGCTGATCCTGGATAAACTAGTATATTTTATTCTGACAGTTTTCAGGATCAACCATTTAAATGGAGATGATTGACTCTTCTATTCTAAGGACAGGATTGTTTCACTGTATTAATATGATGCAGATAATTATCTTTATCTCTACTGCGACCTCCATATAGTATAAATTTTAGAAAAGAAGAAAAGGTCCTTATTGAAGGAATTAATAAAAAAGTTCTAGTGTATTTTCATTATAACATTAAGACACTTCAAATTTTTATAGCTTGCGATAAGATTCAAATCATATCAATATATATGCATAGCAAAGAGAAGCATGCAAAGATGAAGTCCATAAATAAAAATGAAAGATCTTAAGCATTACTAGATTTTTGTATAGTTTAAACTTAAATGATAATCATCTGCCTACTTCTCAGTTGATCCTGTTGAATGATTATCTAATCACAGTGAGATCACCATAAAATATAACTTAGTTGTGCTTGGAAGAAACCAACAATCTTTGCATCTGCTGAAAATATGAAATTTAAATGTTTTTACTTGAAGGCATCTAATTATTCTGGGAAAAACCATTAATTTACAAAAGAAATTTAAATGATCAAAAAAGGAAAATTCTGGAGAAAAATATGCATACTTCAACTGAATAATAACCTATCTGTGCCAAATCCCCTTCATTAATATTGAAAATAAATTGCCAGTCTATATTCATATTAATAACATAATTATACAATACATTTTGTTTACAGTGATAGATTCAAATACTTCACTATTGTCATTTAAACATTATTCATTGGATACTGTATCATTTATAATTAATATGTTATCTTGACATATTCATAATCTAACTAGATTACTGCTAAATCAGTCCATTGATTTTATTATGTCTTGGAATTTACGTGCTTCCTTAATAAAATGCTGCCTAGTTATATATCCGAGATAGACTCAGAATGTCAACATTAAAAGCACTATGTTTATAACTAAATAGTGTAGTTTTAATAATTTATAGGTGTCAGAATATTTTAACTAAAATGACGACCAGCATCACAGAAAAGGCCAACATGATTTGGTTTTCCATGTTAATTTAGAATAGTATTCAATTAGCTTAAAGAGAAGAAACATGTTTAAACCCAGTACATTTTCTTCTTAATTTCACTGTTTTGTAAGTTTCAGGCAGATAGCCTAATGATTAATATTTTTATACATAACAGTGGGATCACTGTAAAAAGACTACTTTCTGTTCATTCCATATAATTCTCGCATTACACTCTCCTTCCATCCCTCTAACCTTCTGGTAACCACCAATTTCTTTTCTGTATCTAAAGTTATTTTAATTTCATTGTTGCAGTTTAATATTCCACACTGAGTGACAGCATACAGTATTTGTCTTTCTACATCTTTCTACATCTTTCTACATCTTTTTTGACTTAGCATAATAGCTTCAACTTCCATCCAAGTCACAAATGCCAAGATTTCATATTTTTTTATGGTTGAGTAGTATTCCTTTAAGTATCTATACCACATCTCCTTTCTCTAATCGTCTATTGATGGGTACTAACGTTGCTTCAGCTCCTGACTATAACAGATAATGCTTAAATATACAGAGAGGTGCATATTCAAATTAGTCTGAATCGGTATCTTATTCAGACAAATATTCATAAGTAGAATGTCAGAATCACGTGGTATTCTTATTGCTTTTTAATATATCTATATTGTTATCTCAAAACTATCCAATTATGTTTTTCTGAAGGATATTGAATTTTTGAATATTCCAATTCTAGCTTTTCTAGATTCCTTGTAAAATATACTATGCTCAGATTCTGAGATGTTTCATTGAGACTCTTTTTTGGATGGTCAATATTTGTATTAAAAATCTTAGCAAAAACAGAAAAATGAGAATGGAGTTATATCATTCATCATCAGGTGGCAAATTATAAGATCAGACATGGAAGCATGCATTTTTCAAGCAGCATTCTTCTGGTGTCATTTACTGTCAAATGGTTTTAGGAAATAATATCTGGGTAATTAGTGTGCTCATTGCTACTGGGATCATTATGCTGAAACTATTAAGTGGACATTTATGTGATGAATAGACCTAATTCTTTTATTTAAAATCTCTCTTCAGGAAACTACTGACTAAAACATTCAAATTGCCCGATACTTCCTTCTTGCTAGTTCTATAAGCATGGCATCATCAGTGGACTGCTGCAATACGTGGTAGCATGTAATGGCAAACACCTTTCATCCAGACTATGTCATGATAAAGAGAAAAAGAATGGAAACAGCATCACAATAAAATACTGAAGATGTACTGATGCCCTGTAAGATGTAGGCAAATTGTTTCTGATTATGAGACTTTGGGAGGAAACATATTTTTGCAAAGTCAAGATAAGTGTACCAAGTTCCAGCAGACAATGTAAAGATACCACATCAAAATAATACCTGTTATTTATCAGCACCTGGTTAAGTTCATCAAAATTTATTGTAGGAGATCTCTCTGATTTTATTCTGGCTTAATAGTTGAATGGGGACATGACATGAATCCCCAAACTTCCATCTTGCAAGACGTTTTTTGAACAAAATAATTTGCAATTTCTCAATAATTTGATTTTGTTTTTGCATTATTTTTTTCAGTGAGAGGTTAGGGGAATATTATTTCTACTTCACTCCATGGTTAAGAAACCAATGGCTAATCTGTCCATAATTAGGCATTTTTTATATTCCTTACATAATCTGAGACTAAGCACATAATCATCAAATAAACTTAGGCCAAGACTCCTTCCATAAACCAGAATGAAAACATTATTCCTCTAAAAATGAAGGATTTTGTTTTGAGGTATTGATTCTTGTTCACATTAAATATCTGTTAATCTCCAGATGGTCTTTTGCCATTAGCTGAGCTGACACCTTCATAAATAGTCACAGAATACTCAACTGCTTGAAGGAAGAGTCAAGGTATATAGGTCTAGTTTTGCTGCAGGATCTTCACTAAAAGATCTTAGACTCCTTTAATCAAGGAATACCTAGTCTGCTAACAATTTTTTTCCTTCTAAGACCAAGGTAAAAATCTGTGAATTCCCCTAGAATTCCCCTACCGTTACCTCCAGTCTGTGAAGGGTAGACATCACGGCAGTAGTGTGACTGAAGAGACCCTCAGCTAAGTCCATGTGTTTCCACTCAAACATCCCATTTCCTGGACTTTCAGTCCTTATCCACCTCTTCAGTGAGCTAAAATTTCTGTTCCTCAAATTCATTGTCTTTAGAGGATCAGGTAATTGAGACTTCCTTTAACCAAGCTAGTAGCCTTTCAGGTACTGGAAATAATATACCAATTCCTAAATTCTGGGTAAGTAAGAATACTGAGTAGATTTTGTCTAACCTGGTTTTAAAACTGTTCTTCTAGATCTTATAGCTTTATGGATAATTTCTACACCAGTTATCGAATTCTTGATAATTCTGTTTAGCAAGATTATAAATCATTCATATCATCAATCTGTCACAGTCCACCTGCTGGACACAATTATTCACTTTTATCCTATAGGTTCATCCCTATTAGAGGAAACTTCAAAGTCTGATCCAGTCAACAGTTGGGCTCAGAAGCCACTTCTTGTGATCTACATCACTTCTGGGTCTGTCTTCTCAGATACGATTTTCAGATCAGCGTCTTAGGATACACAATTTTTTTTGTCATTGCATTGAAGATGCAATGGTAAAGGAGGCAAGGAAATCAAAGGAAATTACATTACCAGAACCAAGTTGAAGTGTATGAAAAAGGAATACCACCACTGAAACAATCCATGTTTAGTCCTAAAAACTAGTAAAGAATTACATTCTCCATATTTCTGCTGTATACAAATGTCTTCTAGGGAGAGAGATTTTTCTTTAATTTAAAAATTCACTTGAATGAATAAATCTATACAGATATCTAATTTGTTATTCCCATAGGCTTCACCTTTTTATCATTAGAGAAAATGCATCATGATTGATGTGAAGAATGGAAAATAAAATAGAACAAGTGGACCTTTAAACCAAAACTTAGAAGATTTTTGGAAGCTGTAATTGCAGACGAAGAACATTAATCTTCTGTCAAAAAGGTTCTTATGTAGAGTTAAGAAGGAGAATACTTACATAAGTATAGTGTTGAATCAGCTTACATGTAGAAAAACTAAAAAATGAAAATAATATATTGCCTTTAAAGTCTAGATATTGAATAAATTTACAAGACATGAGAGATTATTCAAATTAATCTCAGAAACTTAATTCCCATCACTGAAAAAATATCTTCACCATCACACATAAAAATTATGGAAATGTTTTGTTCCTCAGTACAATTATTAAGTATTTTTAGAACATGTGTAGTTTTGGGGGCATTTAGGATTGTTGGTATCAAGTATTTGACTTAAACTATATCCTCTTAAGTTTGCATAATTAATACCAAAATAACCATTTAAAATTTTAAGGAATATGATGCTTTGCATAACTAACAATAGCCAATGCTAATGAACTTTATCATTTGTGAATTTATTTCAGTATAATGCCAAGATTATGTTATAAAAAACTGCTAAAAATACCTAGGATTAGCTGAATCCTGAGACAATCCAATATCAAACAAACTTAAATCTTATAGTAAAGGAAAGAATTGGACTGCTGATAATTTACTGTATTATATACACATGTTAACTTACAATGTTACGATGTGATGTTTCCTCAATAAACATTTTAAAATCAAAATATTATTGCAATTTTTTCAAACTTTTTCTTAGCAGTCTTGCTATTGGTAAACTGTAAAATGTAACCAATTATCTAAGGAGGAGACCTGAACATTAGTGTCAAGTTATTATTTTTCTGTATGCGCAGCTGCACATTTAATCATTTGGGTAGATCAGACTACCCTGCATTTTAAAGAGTAAAAAAAAAAAATGCAATTTTTTTTTTGTTGAATCTTACACCTGCAAAACCAAACTTTTTGAGATTAAGTGACTTTTTTAAGATGACGCAGAGGTTTAGCAGATGTAAAATGAAACATAAAAACTTATTTTCCACTCCTCCATCCGACTTGAAACTTCAGTTGAGCGAGAATTAATAAATGAGGTTTCTTTGAGAAAGAAAATGCGATATAAAACTAATAGGATCTGCTCTTTAAATGAAATATAGCTGAGTAATGCTGACATATCTAGAATAAAGGACATAGGAGAAAAAAACTAACTGGCATTTTTAAAATAAAAAAGAATTGTTGAATTGGTATTCAATATTTTAAGGTTACTCTCTTGCAATATCATTATGGCGTCGATGACTGTGGGAAATGCCTAAGAAAGCTACCAACATGACATTGATGAATGTGGGAAGGACATGCGAATTTTTTCAGACTGATAGATTTTTTTTTTTTAACCCATTTGCAAGGCTGTTTTACAGGAAACGACAATCTTCTCTGCTACTTAAAGAAAATGATGGTATCTGGCCCAAAGATAGACTTTTAATAATGAAACCAGTTGTTGGTATCTAATTTCCATTGATTTTTTTTTTCTGAGAAAATATAATTACCCCAGCTGAGAAATTCCTTGCCACCCCCTGTCATTAGTTTCTCACAGCCTAACCACTTTCGTGTGACAGATTTCACCCTCTGATTACAGCATAAAGGGGATCACTCTCTCATCTAAGCCTGCTGGCTAGTGTCTCCACTCCCCGGGCCTCTGATCCTGCAGGCCCAGTGAGAACAGCAAGCTGCACATCAAAGCAGAGGCCATAGGAACCTTTGGAGCTTGCAGAGCGCTGGGTCAGTGTCCAGATCACGAGCAGCCTGTCCTGGAAAGACTTCCCAATGTCTTGGGAAGGGCCTCTGTAACTCAGCCAAATCCTTTTCTGTGTTTTTGCAGGAGTTCTAGATGCATCGCTGTGTGCCCTGAGAGGTAAAGTGATTGTTTCCCCCACTTCAAAAATTCCAGTATGTCTTTTCCTTCCGATTTTATCAATTGTTTCCTTCTGCGAGTAAAAACAAAAGCAAAAAGACAAACACGCTCTCTGTGCAACGCTCTACAATGATTTTCAGTTTGTTTCTGTCCAGACAACATTTCCCATTGCTTGTGCTGTTATTTCACAGAAAATGTAAGATGTGCCCAGTCATCTGGGAAGGACAGAAAAACCTATTTAAATCATGTGTATCACGGTGGACCAAAGGAGCGATCAAAATCACTGCAAGAACTTGGAGCACAACCAAAGCTTTCCAAAGTGGTCAGCATTCAGACTCTAAATGTCTGGACAAATGTAACAAATTATGTGAACATTTTAAGTGATGATAATCAATTATTTATTAAACATATTAGTCATGACTTCCATTTAGATGACTGTGGTACTCTGCAATAAAATAGTCTCACATCCTATTTAAAAACTTCATCTTCTAATTCTAGCAATGACACAAACTTGAGGATCATTTACTAGGTAGATCTAATTTTTAACATTGAGAGAAAGTATGTAAAAGGTTAATAGATGAAGAGAGAGAAAATTTGTAATATAATAAGCCTGAAAAACTCATAATTGTACTGAAAATAATAAAATATTGGTGATCTAAAACTTCAAGCCGGTGAGGTTAGCTATAAACTACAAAATACAGAGTTTTTTCTTTTTGTTTTGAACCCAAGTATCATTCAAATTTCTTTTTCAGATATTAACTGTTGAATCTCTGGGGGAATTCTGAATATACTCTCATGCCAGCCTTATTTCATGGCTCAGTTAACCTGATTCAGGTTAATGATCTTTTTGTACACTATTACATAAAAATCAGCCACAAGTGACCAGGTATTTATTTTGGAACCAGTGTACCAACATTCCAAACACACTGCAGTTGGAGAATATGAATAAAAATATATAGATAAGTTGATATAGACATAAATATCTGTGTCTACAGAGGTGATTTGGTATCTTCAAAATATTTTTCAACTGAATAGCCCAGCATAAAAGTGTTTCATTTCTTATTAGTTTAGTTGCAACAGTTTCCAGAAAATGATTTATTATGATGAAAGAGATACATTGGCATCCTCTCCACAACCAAATCGCCACAAGTCCTTCGCACTGTCTATGGGACCCACCCCGTGCTGCCCACACCCACCCTTTTCCTCTGCAGCCATAGATTTGCTGTTGATATCCAGGGACTGATTATTGTTTTGTCTTTTCCTTTGCTTTGTTTCTTTAGATTCTACATATGAGTGAGATCATTCAGTATTTATCTTTCTCCTTCTAACTTATTTTACTTAATCTATTCCTCTTTAGTTCCATCTATGTTGTTGGAAATGACAGGATTTGTATTCCACTGTGTGTGTGTGTGTGTGTGTGTGTGTGTGTGTGTGTATGCATATACATATATACAATTTTTTTTATCCATTCATCTGACGATGGGCACTTAGGTAGTTTTCTAATGTTTTAGTAATATGAATAATGCCTCAATAAACCTTATGGTTCATATATCTCTGAGAATTAGTGTTTTTGTTTTTTGGAGAAATACCTAGAAGTGGGATCATACGGGATTTCCATCTCAATTTTTCAAGGCCTCTCCATACTGCCTTTCATAAAAGTCTCACCAAATTACATTCCCACCAGTGGGAGTAAGGGATACTTTTTCTCCACATCCTCACCTTCATTTGTTGTTTACTGACTTTTACCTAATAGTCATTCTCACAAGTATGAGGTGATACCTCATTACTGTTTTGATTTGCATTTCCCTAATAGCTAGGGAAGAAGAATGTATTCATCTACCTATTGACCAACTCCACATCATTTGCTGGAGAAATGTCTATGTAATTCTTCTGGCCCTTTATTTGATGTTTTGGATTGGGGAGGCTGGTTTATTTGTTTTTGAGTTTAATGAGTTCTTAATATAGTTTGTATATTAAAGAGAAATTTCACCTCCTTTGTTATGTTCCAAGGTATTTAATAATTTTTGTTTCTATTGTAAATTATAGTTTTCTTTGTTCATTCTCTTCTGTCATAGTTTGCATATAAAAATGCAACAGATATTTTCATATTGATTTTGTATCTTACCACTTCATTGTATCCATTGATTAATTTTAAAAGATTTTTTTCGATAGTCTTTGGATTTTTCTACATATATTATCATGGCATCTGCAAATAATGATGACTTTAAGTATCACACATTTTTAATGCTTAATTTTAGTTTTAAATATGCAGGTGATTAATGTCACATAGAAAACATAAGCCCAGCATATCTTTTAAGATGAAAATCTGGGGTTTTTTTATATAGCATATTCATGGTATTTAAACTGTCACTTTGAGAACTGTTCCATGAAAGAGAGAAATAGGCACACTAGGAACACTGAAAAATGTATGAATTATGTCATTTACTAATGACAGTAAGACAAGCTTGAAACATGTTGCTAGTTATGTTTGATGATACTTTCCTGCAAGACAGAGTCACAGTTGATGAAGAAGGAATCACAAAGTGATAAATTACAGAATTTTCCAAAGTTCAGCTGTGCAAATTCAAAGCTCACAGATACAGCTCCTATATGAGTTGAAAAGTTCCCTTGTATAAGGGTCTACTATAATTATAGACAATAATCAATTGAGGGGAAGATCAGGTTTTCTGGAATTAAACTCCATTAGAGAGGTGGTTCTTCATAACATAATATATGGTAGTAAACTGGAGGTGCTGAAACATCCTACATAGTGTAAAGAAAGGAGGAAACATTTTGTGTGTGTTCACGTGTGTGTGTGCACATGTGTGTGTGTGTGTGTGCATGTGTAGTCCTTGGAAATTTCATCTTTTATTAGAACAGTCATTTGTTATATGTTTTTATATTGATCCTCTAAATATCCAGATACTGATGGCAGTCCAAGGACAAAGTGAAGACTACCCTATTTTATAACAAACATACCTGAAAAGCAATCAACAGAAAACAACAATTCTTATGAAAAGACCTGAATTTTGAGACACATTCTGGAAGCACCATTTAACAATGAAATAATCAGTAAATTTTATGACTCCATGCAATGAGACTTTTAACCCAAATGTAGTGAGAATGTTTCATCTCTTTTCTAGCTTTTTACATCAAGCATATATAAATACCAGGCATCAACTGTTTACATGTACATTTGTTTTCTTCTAGGAGGATGGTGGAATGACCTTGTCACTTCAGTTTTTGTTTGTTTTTTTTCTTTGTCTTTACATAAATCCTTAAACTTAAATTCAAAGAAAAAGGGCTATTTACAGAGAGATTAATGTTGAGAATGCTCAGTGTCCTCAGGATTTGGAGCCAATTGTTAAGTTAATACAAATATATGTAGTCTCTTCTTCCTCCGAGCTATGGGGTCACAGTAGTAAGATGTCTGGAACAGCCAAAAACATTGAATATGTGGTTCTCTTTCTCTGTCTTTTTGTCTGTGACGGTCTCCCTGTTTCTCAACTCTTCCTTTCTTTTTCTTTCTCCCCTTCTTCCATTTGTTCACTGTATTAAGGACTGTGTTTGGTCTGGTAAATGCAGAGACAAAACTGTTCAGCCTTCTAAAGAAACACCTTTTTCTCTCTTCATTGTACTCATATGTGTGTGAATTAATAGATGAAGCTCTCTGCTTTTATAGAATTGTTAATCCAGAGACCTCAAAACATGTGTTTTAGTGTGTGTGTGTTTGTGTGTGTGTACTGTTAAAAGTCTATAGCCTTTTTTCAAATCATTTAGGAAAAAGGAACTCGTTTCCAACTAATTTACTAGATTATGAAGTTAGATTAGAATATGGGAATCTATATTGATATCAAATCAATAATGGAATTGTCTTGGGTCATTAGCTTTGTTTATGCATGACATCAGATTCTTGTAAAAAGTAATGGCTCTCAAGAGAAAAATTCATTTGTTGTCAATACAGCTGGAGTGGTATGTCATTTCAGTCTAATCAAATTTATACCATTTTTCAAATTGGCAAAATGTTGTTGTTTTCTTCACAAATTTCCCAAGTTTTCATTTCTTAAAACCCTGGATAAAATTTATATATGATTAGCTAGAAAGAAGAAATAGAGATAGATTTTTCAAGGGATAATATCATCATTGAATGCTTCTGTCATTTCTAACATTCCTGAATTCAAAATACATCCAAGATCAGTGAGTTTTACACTGGAAATGACTTGATGTTCAGGAGTACATAAAATAATCATGCACCTTAAAAATCAATTCATAAATTGCTTCAAATTCATTGAAACTTTATGACATGATGGTCAATCTATCCCATGCATATTGTGCTAAAATCCAACCCATCTTTGAATCACTATAAAAAATATAAAAACTGAAAACTTTGTACCCATTAAAATAGACAGGATCTCACTGAGAAAAGCATTGCACTTAGATGTGTATGAGAATTCAGTCTGATTGATATTAACAGACATCATTAACTTCCTTCGTTTACATGCTGTAAAGTTATGACTGCTTTTATTTTGGGGGAATGTTTTGGATACCAATGGCAGAAAACTCCCCAAGAATGTCTTTATTGGCTTCTGAAACTGGGAAGACCAGGGCGTAGCTGGCTTGTAGCTCCATTGATTTAATCAGACTCTGACATCTCTCCTTCTCTCTGCCCTCATTCTTCACAACTGCATTCTCAGGCTCTTGTGGGCTCCAAATGGCCGTGTTTTCCCTCGGCTTAAGCTGACTAAAGAGCAATGCTTATTTGAGGTAGAATTCAAGTTTATTGTAATTGGACCACCAGTGGATATGTCAAATTCTTAGCCAGAACTGAAGATATATAGTGTTCTAAATGGTCTGTATGAGTCTTATCTCCTTACCTGGGCTAAATATCACCCAAAATACAGAGAGCAAAGAATGTGAATACATTTTAAGAGTTGTTTAAGCACATATACAAGCACACACAATCCATATGTAAGAAGTAAACTTTATATATGCAAATACTATAGCATGCAAACTAGATATAAATATTTGAATATATTGGATAATATATGTGTTATATTTAAATCTAGTTGTAAGTTAATATGGGGGCTTGCTAAAGTGAAAAATAAAATCTTGCAAACACATAAATATATAAAGTCACTTAAGGAACTTGGATTGAAAATTTTTAAAAAACATGAAAAGTGGACTCAAAAGCAAAATGCTGTTAAAGTTAAAGGAAGAAAAGTCACACAGACTCTAAGGAGAAATGTGCTCAAACCGAGTATTTGTTCTGAGAAAAAAAATTACACGTTTAAAATTAGACACTTTATCTATTTTCTAGTCTTTTCAATGCTATAAAGCCATCCAGACTAAAGTGTTTATTGGTTTCTTTTGTGTGTCACATAGATGAACTAATATCTGTGGAATAAGGAAATGCCCAGAAGTCTCTGGGACTGATTTCTCATGCCCATCTCTGGACTTAAGGGTAAAACCGAGTGTTCGTCATCAAGCTTCAATAAAAAGAATGTAACTCCCATCAGTGTATCTGCAGTCATCACTCTGTCATCTCAAAATAACTATCAACATGTGCTGCTCCTGTGATTTAATTATCATAACGGTAAATACAACAAAATTGCTATTTTTAAAAAACAGATGAAAGTCCCCTGACCTAGATTTTTACCTTCCCTAGATATCTGATTATTTCAGAAGATGAAGAAGAAAATAATTACTAACACTGATGAAGAAATTATTTGCTAATGAGTCAATATCTCTAGTTTTTATAATCCGCAAGTCAAGGCAAACCCTAACTTACAGTTACTTACAGTTACTATCTTTGACGCTAGAGCGCTAACGGTGTATGTTCACGTTTTGGGTCCCTCACAACTACACACACTGTTCTGAGGCTTGCCGCTCACTCACTTTTTCTTTTATAAGAGGAAGTTTGGCAGCAGCGAAGGCAGGCAGGCAGCAGGCAGGAAGGAAGTGAGAGGAGGGAGTAGTATCTTGGTTTATTTAGTTGTTAATTTTAATTATCCCATCCCAGTCTGTAAATGCTGGTGCTTGGACTGCATACGGACTGCACCCCAGGCACAGATTTAACTCCTGAGCCACCACGGCATACTAGCACGCACTCATTTTCTTGTATAACATTCCTTAGAAATCAGGTGGTTGTAAGTACGCTGGTCTCTTACAGGTCATTCTGGAACTAGTCCCAGATTTGCCGAACAGAGACTACATGATACCTGGGGTTTTATTTACATGGCTGCTTCTCGTTTCCATTACCTAAAGCACATGGTGGCATGTGGTAAATAAACAAACAAGTTCAGCGATCATTCATCACATGAATGATAGAAAGTGCACCTGAATATCTCACTATTGGACAGTATCCATGCTGGGCAAGTGAGATTATCACTGGAATTTGTAATTAGGTTGCACATTGTGTTTTGGAAATGGTTGTGTTGGAGTAATGTAGACTTGGAGTTAGGACACAGGAGAATGCCAAACCTGCAATGGAAAGTAATGCAGCAAGAAACTGGCACCAATTACTCCAATTACTGAATATAATTTTTCTAGAGGTCAATCCACACTTTATCTCCTTCAGTTCCTCAAAACCTTTGGAAATCCTTCCAATTATTTCCTCTCTTTCTCTCTAATGGATTGATTTCATTCAACTCTTAAGAACAATAAAACCCTAATACATACGACTGAGTAGTTTCATATATGTATGTATAAATGCACATATATAAACACACACATATATATATAAGTAATATATGTACAAGCTTATTTTCAACACTTTGAGTAACATGGTTAATTTTAATTTTTAGTTTCTGGTTCTTATATTTGAAATTTAATATTAAGTAGTGTGCCTCTCTTTCAACAAAACTCCCCACATTTATTACTTATATCACAGAAAAAGGAACAAAAGCAAAGGAAAATGCTTGACAGAATGTAGAGAAATCTAAAAGAATTTATAAGAAGTGGGATGAAAAGTGCCTTCACAACAATGATTTGTTGCTTGTATCTAGGGAGGAGCAGGTGAAGAGTATGTCATAATGATGGCAAATGTAATTGACGCTAATTAGCAGAAGTAGGTGGGACTTGATTTTCCACAATTAGGGGAAAAGTGTCTTCCATACTGAGAGTTTCTTCACCATTGTATCATTTCTCAGCAATAGATGAGCAGAAACGAGAGAAGTGAGTTTATTTAATATTGGGCTTTTGCCAGAAGGGTGCTATAAAATACAGAGGTACAAGAGAGTTTAGTGTTTTGGCAGAAATGCAAAGAAAATAATGACTCATGGACTTGAAGCTCAGTAAGGAAGGACGTGAATAAAAGGATAATAATAAATGGAAAGTGTAAAAAAGAGCTGGAGTGACAGGAGCAAAAATGATGAAGTAGGACATTCCAATCCCACCCTCCATCAAAGCAACAAAAAAGCTAAACTATCTGAATCAATTTTGTCAGAAATCTGGAAATGAACCAAAGGTTTGCACCAACTCTGGAGAAAAATAAAAAAGGAAAGTGATGTACCCTTATTAAGGATAATGAACCCTGTGGCATTTTAACTCACCAAAGCCCCATCTCTGTTCTCTAACTAAGCAGTAGCTGTGAAAACAGCACTGTGCAGAGAATAGCAGAGAGAGTAGACAGACCTCATTCATAAAGAACAAGTGTCCTATCTCATCTGACCTCTGTGGTGGTGGCATGGAAGGCTGGCTCAAATTGTCTCTGTCTTTATTTCACCTTACTCAGAACTGGCCTAGTATTAAAACTACTACTCAAGGAAATGTGTCAAAAATATTTATAGCTACTGTATTAGGCTGCTGTGACCTCAGGCAATAAATAACAATTACTGCAAATAGTATACTAACAAAAAATATCTAGAGGAAAGTATGGGGAGTGATACACACAGAATTTCTTTTTTAATTAACACTCTTTGAAGAGGAAAAACACACATATACAAGGCCATGTACAGGGACTCCCAGCTGATCTTAAGTCTCTATGAAAGAAGGAAGAAAAGGCTAGGAGGAGTTGTCAACTGTCTGACTGAAAGTTCAAGGAATGCTTCTACACATGCACAGAGTCCTATGCAAAGACTGGAAGACATTTTGATTCTAGACATTTAAGGAAATCTCTGTTCACTGTGTAACTAACCACTAAGCTCACGTGTCTGGGGCCACAAGGATGAACAACACAGAACTAGCTCTAAAAAAAAATCACTAAACTGTTATCTAAAACAAATATCTAAAATAATCATCAACGATAAGTCTTGGAGAAAGTAGAGAATCTTATTTTCAGAGTTTCCACATTATCAGATTTGAAACACAAAATTTAAACAAAAAAATTTCAAATTTTTTTTAAAACAAGAAAATAAGATTCACATAGAGGATTAAAAATAAGTCAATTGGAACTGTACCATAGGAAGTCCCTTCAATGAGTTTTTTAGATTTACATTCTAGATTGTTATTTTAAATATGTTCAATGAGCTAAAGGAAATTATCTAAAGATCCTAAAAAAATGTGAAAATGATGTTTCCTTAAATCGAGTCTGTCAATAAAAATAGTAATAATCATCTGTTAAAGAACAGAAAGAAGTCCATCAGAAATTTTCAAGAGCGAATGTTAACTGACAAAATAAATAATCGCAAAACTTGAAGTCAATTGATATTGCCTTTTCTGAGGAACAGAATAAAAAACAATTAAAGAGATATAAACAGACTCAGAATCTTGTGGAATAATCTCAGGTTTACCAACTTTTGCATCACGGGAGTCCCAGGAATAATGGAATGAAAAAGGAGAAGTAAATATTTCATTAAATACATTCAAGACTAATGAAAAAATGTTAATCTGGAAATTCAAGAAGTTAAATAAACACCACCATGGAATAAATACATAGGAACATTAACAAAAATGTTGAAACCAAAATATAAAGACCCTTGAAAGCAGCGAGACAGAAGTAAGTCATCAACTTAAGGATTCTCAATAAGATTAGTATCCTATTTATCATCAGAAAATATGAAGGTCAGAAGGAAGTGAGATGACTTTCCAAGCTCTTAAAAGGAAGAAAACTCCATTAATTTAAGCAATCATGCTAAACATTATAAATAAATTATCCTTAATTGTGAAAGAGAAATTAAGGCATTCCTAAAAAAAAAAAAAAAAAAAAAAAAATTTGTAAATATCATGACTACCTATAACAAATTTAACAAAACCTCTTATAGGGAGTCTTATCCAAAAATAATAACAGTAGAGAGTAATTTGATAAAGAGATGAAGAAATAAGTAAGATGGGAAACTGTAATATAGAAAGCAACATAAATTTTATTTTATTTTATTGTAATGTCCTTTATGCTATTTATTTAAAGGACAAATGCATAAATTATTAATTATAAATTTATGTTTTTGTACAAAGTAATTTGCAAATATAATTACACTGATATATAAATATATACACTCATATATATATGTATGTATATGTGTACACGTGTGCATATATAGATATACATATATATGTATATATCGCATTACTATTAGTCCAAACTAGATTGTTAAAAGTTAAGTTAGGTTTTTATATGGACTCCCAAGAGAAGAAACCACTATAAATAATTGTAAAAGAAATAGCAAGATAATAAGAATGTTTCACACAAGCGCAAAAATTAATAGAGAATTGATGAACACAGATTGAATATAACAGAGAAAACAAATGGCAAAATTACAGAAGTAGGTCTTTAGGCAACTGATTAGCTTAAATAAAAATAAATTGCTCTCTTCAATGAAAAGGCGGGCAATGACAAAACGTATATAAGAGGTTTATACAACTGGGTTCTGTCTACAAAAAAATATTACTTTAGATCTAAAGATGCAAACAGGTTGAAAGAAAGGCAAAAAGATATCACAAAGAGAGTACTTAAAACAGCAATGAAACTGTACTATTATATGACAAAATGGTCATTTTGTCCAGATAGCCAGAAAGAAAAGATTGAATTTAAGTCATATCATATATTATATGCAAAACTAACTTTAAAAAAATCTAAGACATGAAAGGACTGTGACTATAAAATTATTATTAAATTACATAAATTGAAAATCTGACATTGGAGTTGACTTTTTTGATATGACATAAGAAATACAAACAAATTAAAAACAAAATAGTTAAACCTGACTTTACCAAAATGGAGATACCTTGTCCATCAAAGAACTCTCTCAAGAAAGAAAAGAAAATATTGATATAACGTTAGCACTAATTATTAAGGAAATACAAATCAAAACCATAATCAGATATGATTTTACACCCATCAGAATGGCTAAATTTCTACTCTAACAACAATAAACAGAATCTGGGAAGTATTGTAGGGACATGGAAAAATTGAAAGCTTCATGCCTGTCTATGGGAATGTAAAATGCTAACCACAGCACAAAACAAGAAATTAAAGATAGAATTAACAAGTTGCACAGAAATTCCAAATCTAGGTATAATCCCTAGAGAACTGAAAATGCATATTCTTTCAAAAACTTATACATAAATGCTTATGAGAGTTTCAGCCATAATTATCAGTGAAAAGCAAATATCTCCCAGTTGATGAATGGGTGAAAAATGAGATCTATGCACAGAGTGAAATATCTTTCAACTATGCAAAAATCAAGCAGTCTTCCTTGCTACAACGTAAGTACATCTTGAGAACATGGTTCTAGAAGAAAGAAATCAGATACAGAATGCCAAGTTTTGCTTGATTACATTTACGTGAAATACAAGAATAGCAATTTTTAAGCAAACGGTGACTGTGAGTATATGGGGGAAGAGGGTTCAAAGGTTACTGACAATAAGCATGGAATTTCTTTTGAGGATGATCAAAAAATGTTCTAGAATTATACAGTGGTTATAGTACATAGCGAATCAAACATATTAAAATGCATTGAGACACATTAAAAGGGTGAGAGATATAACAATAAAAAATACAGTTACTGTTAGAAAATTATGAAAGCCCAAAGTTCACATTTGTGGACACTACAGGAAAAGCTTGCATGGCACCAGAACAGGAAGTGACATGCCTGAAGCAGCTGTTGAAAAAGCAAATTCATCACTCTCTTTGGACAGTCGGGAAGTGGATGCAGTGAAGAATCTCTACTAACCTGCAAACCAAGGAAGAGCCACCTTAGAGAATACCTAAATTATTACAAGTAGGAATAAAACTAGGGCAGAAATGAAATACGATTATATCTCTTTGTAACCTCATCTGTGTTACTTGGTTTAGAGTGCCCCCAAAGCATGTCCAGTATTCGAGAATGATCTGTCTTTTGAGTCACTTACTCTAAAACAGGAGAGACATTAAAATCATTCACTCTCAGGTCCGGGAGCTATGGAAGAACTCAGGCTCCCCAGAGAGAAAACTGGCTGACGTTCTAGGTCTAGGCCAATAAATTGAGGGTGGGATTATTTTTCACAGAAAGAGAAACGAATCTATCTGGTGACAACAGCCATTCAATTCATGAAAACAGGCCATTTTTACCATGGGATGCATAACTATATAGCATTTCTGCAAACTTCTAAACATAGGCTACTAAACAAAGGATAAAAAATTATTAAAAACCAGGCATATATTCAGACTTTCAGAAACAGTACCATAAATGATACTGAATGCTCGGTTTCATCATTTTCATTTGATTTATTCATTGCAAATCAATTCCCATTTGAATCCAATAATTTAGAGGTGTTCACGAAAACTTTTCTATAGGATACTTTGGTCTTAAGTATAACAATTTTATACTTAATTAATGATCTGTTTTTCCACCTAAAATGTTTATAGAATGTTTGTTATTTATATTAAAATTGTATATTTGCCCTATTTGTGGGACAACTGAGTCTCTGAAAGTTTAGATACATCACCCATATTCAAGAGAGTTAGTATTTTAAAGCCATAATTTAAACCCAATATTGCTAGACTCTAAATCCAGCCTGCTCTTTGCTACTTAAATACATCATCACAGTAAAAATGAGAGGCGTTTCCTGTAAGAACCTTCAAATTCATGTCTCCTGGAATTTAATATAAGCAACTACTTTGATCTTATGTTATTTCATGTATTTTTATGTTATAGGGTAAAGGCCAGGCATCTCTTGAATAGGTATTCTTAAGAACAACAGAAAGATTATAAAAGTCCAGCGTCTCAATATATTGAGTATCATTAAAGAAACATTTGGAAAACAAGACATCTGTAAAATATGTTTATGTACAAGTCTATTTATGAAAACAAAGTCAGTTTTATCTGCAGCACAATACTGATTCTGCATGATTTAGAGAATGCATCAGAAACTGCTTCCTTTTAGCTACCCCTCTGGTTAATGTGATGAAGGCATAATTAATTATAAAAAGTATTTTTCACAGGGCATGTCTGTGAAAAACTGAAAAGCTAGCATTATAAGATTGTCATGCTGAAGATCTATTTTAAGACCATTTATATAAGACATCCAAGATAATCACACTGTAGAAAGTATCATTTACTATTTTTAGGAAGTGTTTCAAGTAATAAATGCAGAAGAAAACCATCAAGCCCGTAGACACAAAGTGTGATCACTTTTAACAGTGATCCTGAGAGAAAAACCACAAAATGACTGAAAAAAAATGGCTTGAGTTGGAAAAGATAAAACAAACACGGCCTATTGTACCACAACAGACTTAATGGTTCAATGTTTTACAGGAAGAAAACCTGGCAGAAGATTTTCTGTAATGGCCCCAGCTCGTCACCTCCAATCAAAGCTTAACAAAGCTTACTAGACATTGTGAATATTTTAGCTGCGAAGATACAAGAGTTTGGGCTTTCCCTCTCCTACAAGGCCCTGTGCTCCTTCTTCCCCACCTGGGCCTGGCAGATGGGCTCCTGCAAGTGGGGGCGATGAGAAGGGTCATTCTGCTATTAACAAGCTTATGACCAAGAAGAGAGCATCAATACCCACAAACGTCCCCTGGAGGAGTCTTGAAGAACGGTGCCTCTTGGGATCTCCAAGTGATCAGAAACCTGCTCAGAAGGTGACAGGTGCTCCAGATGTGGGCACAGGCACCAGGCTCAGCACAGCTGTCTGCGCCAAAGGAATAAAAAATGTCTCAGACCATATGCATGTGCAGTGTCCAGAAAATGGAATGAGAATGAAGATTCACCATCCTCTCTATGATGGTTTCCTATGTACTTGTTTCAAAAATCTATAGATGGTCAATGTGGGTGAGAGTTAGTCACTCTCATATAAAGTTACAAAACAACAACAACAACAAAATAAGAGAAACTAGACTTTGGTCATGAACGTAATTTAAACGTACTTGTTTGTGACGCTGGTTGAGCAGGTTCACAGGTGATACTCACACAGACACTGAGGGGTTCAATTCCCCAGGCAGAACATTTAGCTGTGCTCCTGTAACTTGATTCTAAATTGTTTCTCTCACCCTATTCTGTCCCTTTGAAAACAGAATTAAATGGACAGACATTGGAAATACGCATACCTTGGCATAAAATATGTGTTACAAATAAGACCATCTCTGTAATACAAGCAGCCTTTCAAAAGCTCATAATTTAAATTGTCACATATGATGAAAATATTTGTTAGGTTGATACCACTGTGGTTCTTTCTAAAGAATTTCTCAGAGTAGAACCCAGTACATTTTCATAATCTGCTTAGAGAACTAAGCACGCATCATGAATAACCACAAGCAAAAGCAACACTATGCTGTCAGGAATATGTCTCATAGGATGAAGGATGGATGTGTTTTAGGTCTGTCAGATTTAGCCAAAACCTAACAAACAAACATGCAAAACAAAGCCAACAACAAAAAAAAAATTTAGCAAATGTGAACTTTAGAGGAGGAACACATGATGTTTAGCGTATGTCCCAAATATTTCACAGGACCTACCAGTATTCTATAATGAAATATATATTCTCCTTTATCTGAAATTTAGTTCTTCTCAGTGACATGCTTTTTTTTTTTTAATCTGTCAGCCTTAGTTCCAAGTGAGTTAGGAGAACATTGGATATAAACTAAATACGATATGAATACTTAGGATCATAAACTATATACACTGTTGTCATAAACTCTGTTTTTCTTTAAATAAATACTTGTAATTACTCTTAGAAGGTAGTAACTAATATTCCAGTTATTTATTTTATGTGATCAACAATGGTTTTGTTTGTAAATTTAAATGGAGAGAAACTGGAGAAACAGACTGAGTTAAATTCACTTGTTACCAAACTCACTCCTCAAAAGAAACTCTTCAAAAATCAGCTCTATTCTTTCAGAGAAACATTTTGTAAACTCCTGTATGGAGACAGTGTGATGCTTTATGCTAATTCAGTCTTTGATATTGAGTACTCTCTAGATAAATAATTAGCTGACAGATTATTCAATGTTTTAATCTTTTTAGCCTTTTTATCAGTCATCTATCATCTTGGTATTTCAAAATTCATTATTATGCTCACTTGGAAAGGAAGTAAAAATGATAACATTCAGTGAACCATTTTCTATTTGGTGAAAGAAGAAGTTAAATACTCCAAAGATTAGAGCCAAGTTTTAGATTACCTATTGGTTGCATTCTCCTAATAAAATAAATAAATGACGTTTAGAAAATAGCGCTGAAAAATTATCTGTCAAAAACTAAATTGCACTTCTGCTTCAAGAATATTCATAAAACTGACACCTTAAACAGTTTTAGCTATGTTTCCAAAATGCATTTCAAAATAACATCATATATTTTTTCTTAATTAAGAAGTATTTGGACCTAAAATGTTGATAGTGAATATATAAGTATATGCACATAAATCTATATGCATATCCATTATATTTTCATATATTTTATAGACATATTCTATTGCATAAATATCCTAACACATCCATTTTAGTATTTTTTGAAAAAGAAAAGTAATGTTTGAACACATCCATAATGAATGATTATAAAGTTTTTGCAGTCTATGATGAAAGACATAATTAAGAATATGTAAATAAAATTTGTTTCTTGGCTAAATATATATAAACAAAGGGCAAAGGGCTATATATCTATTTACAACTACAGATCTCTCTATCATCTATCAATGTCTTATAAACTATATACTTTAAAATACCTACAAAATCCCAAATACAACATAGACACTGAAGTTTTACCAATGATTGGTAATGGTTTGTGTCTGAGACCTTAAGATCATACTATATCAGAATATAAAATGAGAAAATAATTGTTTTAACTGATAGATTATGTTAAATTTTACTGCAGAATATTGCCAACAACATGCAATCTTATTTTTGATACCCTCTTTCTCTGCAGATCCAAGTGAATAGAGAAGTATATGACAGATGCTAGCTGACTTTCACCCTCTGGAAACAATGGTCAGGTTAATAACTTGACCGGCCTCTTCGAAAGAAAATTGAAGCCATTCTCCCACTCGGTTGAGACAGTGGCCATGAAAAGAAGTTATTATAAGCAATGTAATGAAGACCAAAACATTTTTGTCATGGGTGTATCTATCACTAGCAGAGCTAAATTTCAACTCAAAATTTCAGATTATTCTTCAATGAAACAAACTCAACTTAACAGTAGAGAAACAGGGATTACAAAATGAAATGTTGGTTATGGAGAGTTCAGGAAGCATAAATGAAAACTAATTGTAATGGTACATGACAAAAATTGTGATATTATTAGCCTACAAAACCATAAAGCTAGGCATGAACTGATATTACATTATCAAATTGCATTAGCTCGTGAAGAATATGATTTTTGTAGCGCTGAGGTACCTGTTAGTGGTAGAAAGAGTTAATTGGGAAAGAGGAATTCAGACCTGGGATAGGAATTGTTCTACTGGACTTATTATGGGAAGTCATAAAGGATAGTAGTAGGAGGAAATCCTCTTCACTGACAGAACTTTGAGTAGTATAATTGGTGGCACATTTTACCTGGAAAAAAAAATGGCCCTCATCTTCCCTTCCCTTCCTGTTTCTTTCATGAAGAAATTAGTTCCTTGGCAGTTAGTTCCAGTTGGGTACAAATATGAGATGGGTGCAGGGTAGTGTGCACATATTTCTACCATATTCAGTATTTAAGGGTTTGGTAATCAGAGGATGAAAATGGGAACAGCTTCTCTGAGTATGCTGATTTATTTTTAAAAAGCTTTCCGTCTTATGAAACTTTGGGCTCTGTCAGTACAGAGGCCTTACTTTTCCTAGGGTGGAAAAGGATAAGGGATGGTTTCCTTAGTTTCCTTAAATTGGAAGCTTAGGTAACCACTTGGACACTTTGGGCTTTGTGGACACTGGTACCTACAGGCAAAAGAAGGGTTATATTACTCACTAGAGTGATTGACTAGGACTATAATGAGGAAGTTGGGTTGGTGTTAAAAATTTGAAGAGGGAGAAGAATGTCTGGAGAGCTTCTGATTTCTCTAATGTTCTGTGATAAAGTTCATGGAGAACCCAATGCAGAAGATAATGATTTCTTCACTTCCAAGACAATTGTTGGAATTCTTGACATTTAGTCTTCCAAAATGAAGGTTGGTGCAGTCAGGAAGGCAGAAGAGAAACCGTATTCCTCTAAAGATTTCCTTGATGAGACACAGAGATGCTGGCAGTCCAGATTTTCCTTGCTCTACTGCATCCATGTTCAACTTATGACCACAGCCCAAGATGACCATCAGGAACACCACCAATGCAGAGCTAACAGTCATACGCACAGGTGAGCTCAGTGTCCTTCATGATTTGATGGAAGTAGCGGAACATGACTTGCGTCACAAGTTACTCTGAAGCTCCCACTTGAGAATGTGTTATATGTGTCACAGAATCTGGTTACTGACCTATGTAATCTTTCATCTCCTCTTTCCAGACATCCTTACCCTAGCATCTTCCCCTATGAGTAGAGTTCAATTCAAACAAAAAGTCCTTTATACATAAATACTCATTGTGGTTCTGCTTTCCTGATCAAAGCCTGACTGATACAGCTGTAAATTACCAGTCCCAAATTTTCAGACAGATGTTTCTCCTCATTAACTTGCCAAATTTATTTTCTGCAGTCATTTACTTTTCAGACAAATCACTTGCTTTTCTTCCAAGAAATACCTGCTCCATCAAGTTACAAGCATCGTTATTATATATTTGTAAATTCCCAATAATAAATAGATCATGGAAAAAGGGTTGAATATAAATATTAAAGCAATTTCCATATGGAAACTTGACTATTTTCCTCTTGCTTCAACCGAGCTGTCCCCTCACTCATTGTCTTTATCCATTAGAGAGAGACAACCAGTTTGAAGAAGACATTATTTTCCCTAGACATAACATCATGATTTCTTCACTTTCAAGAATTGTTTGAAAACTGACCATTAATTTGAGATAAAGCAAACTAGTTTTTAGTTTGCTAAATGGTTTAGACTTTTAAAAAAAATGTTTCTTCAAGATGTGTAGACAAAGGCAAATAATGTGAGTGTGTGTTTCTGTGTGTACATGTGGTTGTACATTTGTATTTGTATGAAGAGCTAATGGAGGAAAAAGTCATGAGAGAGACAGGAAGGGAAGGGGAGAGGTACAACCTGGACATCAGGGAAACCATAAGAATGACCTTATCTTAGGTAAGAGAACATGTGTGAGAAAGCCACCAGGAGAGACCACTATAATGGCCATTGTTCAAGAGCTTTTACTGTAACCATTATCGAGACACTCCCAGAAAATACTTCTGTCTTCATAGAACTAAGGATTTCCTTTATCTCCACCCAGGGTCTCCCTCTCTAAGATATTGTTTTAGGGCATAAAATAATTTTGCTTTTTCTCCATCAGTGTTTTGACAGGTGATTAGCTAAACAGAGAAAGTTCTCCTCCTTCTCAAATACTTGCTCTGTGCCAATCAGGTCTTCAAGGTAAACTCTTTCCCACAATATCCCAAGATTTCCTTGAGCCCAGGTATGGCTGGTGGGAGTGATCTTCCAGAGTGATGGCAGGAAAGACACGTGAATGTATCAAAAAGAGAGTGGGAGGGATGTAAGTGGAGGATACCACTTATGATAACTGTAGAAATAGGATGATTCCCATCAGAATACTTCTGTGTATTGAGATAGTTTCCTAAGAAATGATAATAATTTTCTCCTACAAGTAGTTTCCACTGTTTAAAGAATACTTTGATATAAATTCTCTAATTTTGAAATTTCAAGCTTTAACATTGAATAGGCTCTTCCTTTAAAAAAAATTACCTTCATTCCTCTGGATTTCTCACACATTTCATGTCTACATCAAAGCAAAAAGTCCAGCCAACTGACCCACTGGGCCTCAACCTCCTTTTCTTGACATCTGTCAGAGTTAAAAATCTTACATGTAATTATTACGCTGTTGGTCTAATCTGTATCTCCAATAAATGAAAAACTTCATGAGAGCAGAGACCATGTGTGAGTGTCACCAAGTGTAGTATTTCAGCACCTTTAGGTTGATTAAATCCATTGAATAGATACTTTTTCTCTTGACATTTTTACTGCCTTCAAATTTTTTTTTTTTTTATTTAGAAGTGGATCATTTCATTTGAGTATTTTGGCCTTAATTCAACAAATAGAGCAAATTTATATTTTATGCTGAAATGCAGGGATAAAATTGTGTATGCCAACTTTTCAAGATTACAATTGAAATATTTTTTAAAGATTTTAAAAAATCATAAGTGTATGTGAAAAAAGTATGGAATATAAAGACATGCAATTTTATTACAGATATGTCTTAGCAAGCATGAGTTGCTAAAAGATGTTATTTCCATCATATTTATCTTCATTATTTATGCAACTGAAAATCAAAAGTTGATTATTCATAGTTTGGAAGAGACTTGTAATTGAAAATAGGAGCTCTAAATATTTTTAATATTTCTCTTTCTATTGGAATAATTATTTTATTCTGCTTGCGGCCTCATATTTCATGCAGACTGATACTTTTTAAAATACACTTTATTTGGTTCATGATTATCAAGAGGATATGATACACATCTATCAGCAATATACTTCTTTATTTTATGAACATTAAATATAAATATGAAAGTTACTTTTTATATAAATAATAATTCGTATATGATAATTTGAAATTTGTATATGTATTAAGGATTAATACAAACCATAAATATAAAAACAATATAATTTTCTTCAACAAATATTATTTTATTATGTTTTATTTTAATGAGGCAAATGTTTTTATGGCTATAAGGAGAGGAAATTCACAAGATGAAATATGGATCTAAGAAAAGTGCCTAAAATGCAATACATAACAAAATAAATATTAATTTTAAAATTACTCTTAAGAGCTTATAGACTACAAATGGGAATCTCTGTGCAGAAGATGATAACAACTATAAGAATAAGCTCCAAAGGTAATGGATGAGCATTTTCTGGAACTGAAAAAATAGATGTATAGCTTGAACAAATCTAATTCTCATGAAAAATAAACTAATAATTTAAAAATTAGTGATCTGTGCCTTCCTAGTCAAGCTGCAGAAACGAAGCAGGAAAAGAATCAGAGAGAAAAAAATGGGCCTATCTCGGAAAGAAACACAAGCAAACTATCTGTAGACTCTGTATTAACAGAACAGAGGTCAAAATACTTATGATATCTTCAAAGTACTGAAGGAAACTATAGTTCGTTATTTAAAGCAGATGAAAATAACATTTAAGAGTGAATGAGAAATAAAAACGCATTCGGTTACGCAAAGACAACAAAAATATAGGCTTAGAATCAGAAACAATGTCTAGACGAACATACAGTTTTCTATACCAGGAAAACTTTAGATTATAACTTGTCCATTTTACTGGCCAGTGTAGTGTAGTGCTTAACAGTAGATTTTAGTAATTATTTAATGGATAGATTCGAGTTTTTATTATTATTATTGTTATGGAAAGATACAGCCAGGGAGGATTGCAAGCAGCCGGCAGGCAGGAAGAGAGAGGAGGAAGAAGCATTTTTATTTATTTTTATTAGTTGTTCATCTGGGTTGCTCTGTGCCCCAGACGTGAACCCTGATTTTTGGAATGTATGTGGACTATGTCCAGAGGCTTTATCTGCTAGGCCATGGGCCCACATGCACGTGTTATGTTAAAGAGCTCCACTTGATGCTGCAGAAGTCGATGAGTTGGCCAAGACCTAAGGTGACAAATTGAGGCTAGCATATTTTGAAAATAACCACATATCTTATAAGGGATTCACACATGGGACAGCTTTCCGAGAACCAACTATTAGATTGTCAGCATCCTGCTAATACTCTTCTCTAAAACGGTCCTGAGTTTTTCCTACCTATGAGGCCATAGGAAGATTTCCCTCCCCCTTCTCCTTTCAAAACTACCCTTTTCTCACTTGATAAAGAAAAAAGACAGCATACACTCACACTCGAGTCTTCTTGGTGTCTTGCAACTAGATAGAAAACCATCCAGAGTCAGGCCCAGGTAAAGGGCAATGAAGAATACAAGTACTAGATGCCTCGTTTGTAAGCAAGCACCTCACATCTTCCACAGAGCTTGCTTTCCCTGTCTTACACTTCTCCCCATGATAGATGAAGTGCTGCATTTAACATAGTATTTTAATCTATGCTAATCCCTGTGGTGATATTTTAAATTCGGGTATAGTAGAGAGACTGCATGCTAGTGGTTTATACTTTCCTGAGCTCAGAAAAAAACAAAAACAAAAAAAAGGTAAGCATTTCTGGATAACTTTGGTAAAATTATTTATTGATACTACTTTATCACTAGAGTACATTTCTCCTCTTGCTGTAAATTGTCAATTACTCTTTTATTATTCAAAGATATTTATTGGATTTCAAATACCCTAATTTTGTTGAGGATGCTGCTGAAATAACGTTCTAGATAATGCCCATTATTAATAGACCTTTTTCGAAAGCTCCACATCTCCTAGAATATTGCTCTCAGTAATGACTTTACTATGATTTGATGCTAATTTCTACAGAAATGGGTCTTGCGCCAGCAGTGACTAATATTAAGTCGTGGCTGTATTAGTTATTACAAAAGTAACCCAATCACAATTGCATAGACAAGAGAATTTTACTCCTTAGGATTAGTATCTACCACTTCAAAATTGGAATATTTTCTTTTAATTTGATGTACATATTATCTAGAACATTCATTTTCGATCTTTAGAGATACGTGAACAAATCATTCTTACTCTACACATCAAGAACCAGACTTGTGCTAGCGCCCGGGACCTCTTATCAGCATCTTTCCAATCAGAACCTCCAGCCACCGCATAAAGGTTAACACTTATTCTAATCGGCAGTGCAATTACTGCCTAGTCTGCATCACTAACGACATGAGTTTCATGTTGCTATTTTCAACATTTGTATAAAGTGATGAGATTATCTGCACTTTTCTCTATCTGACATCTTCTTCACATGAAGTTTCTGTGAGTCCTCCATGAAGCATTTAAACATCGCCCTTATTTTGCTCCACTCTGTGACTACAGCAGGATCCATTCTGTTTCTCTGCAGACGGGCTCCTGGAATGATTGTTTTCTCTGGCTACTCTGGATGACATTGCCAAAGTGATTCTCAGACACATACCTGATTCCTAAGAGCTCACATTTCTCAGGTAAACACTCCTCAGCAGTATTGCTGGGTCACAGTTAACGTGACTTCAGCTTTCATAGGTAAGATTTTGAAGATGATGTTTTCAAAATGGTTGCAAAATCCACACTTTTATTCACAGCATATGTGAGATTTATTTCTTCCAAATCATTGCCTTGGTCATTCCTTTTTATTTGTTTAACCATTTGTATGGGTGATTGCTATTCTCTCTGTGATTTTGATTTATATGTCCCTGATAGCTAATGTAGTAAATGTAGTACTTACTGTTCCTTAAATTTGGCAGCGATTTTGAATTAATCTATTATGAAATATGTGATAGATATTTTTTCCCCCATTTTTCTATTGGCTTTAAGACTTTCTTGTATTGATTTGTAGGATTTTTCTTGTTTCTTTTATAAATCCTTTGTTGATTATTATTTATTATCACAAAGACCCTACTCATATTCTGTATATGCAGCACAAGGTCTTCTTTTTTTTTTTGTATTTTGTTTTATGAATAACCACTGTGGTGTCTTTAAATGAACAGATGTTCTTAATTTGAAAACAGTAAAATATATCATTAACTTCCTCTGTGAGTATGGTTTCTTATCCTAGTGGAGAGAACTTTCCCTATTTTGAGATTCTATAGATACTTTCCTCTATGACTTACTAAAATTTTTATTGTTTTGCCTTTCACATTCATGTCTCCATAATTTATTTTTGGATCTGGTGGGAGGTAAGGCAAGATTATTTTTATTTGAAACATATGCATTCTGAGTGATCCCAGACTTATTCATTGAAATCACCCTTCTTTTCTCCTTGTCTCAAATCAAATGTCCATATAAGGTATCTGTTTTGAGGCTTTCAATATTTTATGTAATTTTGTTAATTTATTTATTATTGAGTTGTTGCAACATTTTCCTAACCATTATAATTTTACAATATTCCATGGTATACCAAGCCTCTTATTTTGTTTTTTATCAAGAATATCTTGGAATCCACACAAATTTTGAACTTATGTGTTCCCCCAAAACAAATTTACTTTAAGATTTTCATTAAGATTGCATAGAATCAGTGATATATGGGGAGAGAATTTCCATATTTGACATATTTAGATATTCCAATAAATGCCCTTGGTATATACCTTCATTTACTTATGACACTTTTAAGTCAAATGTGTGGAAACCTAATCTCATAATAGGATGCATTATCAGAGAAGTTTGGAAATACATCTGTGTCTTTTTCTTTAGCTAAAATTAGAATCAGAACTTCCAAGAGAATGCTAAAGTAGTTCAGTGCTGTGGGTTATCAAATGTATATTTCTAACATAAGGATGCAAATCACAAACCCAATTTCTGAAGGAAATAAATCTTTTAGCAATATGGAAATGGATCATTATTTCATAGTGTCCTGGAACTAAGATAAACCTATCTGAGCTGTCTAATTCACTATCATGAGTTTCAATAAATTGTCTCCATCTATTTGAACAACAAGCACTGATCGATGCTGAATAATCCATCCTATTGGGATTAGAGGGAGGAGGCCACAAATGGACTCATGCAGATCACCATACTGGTGCCATCAGTAAACTCTGCTAGCTAGAGAACAAGTGGAAGTTTAAGAATACTTTAGATGAAGAAATTACACTCACATCACGCCCTGTATGTTTGTTACTAAATTGATTCTTCAATAGGTCATAAAGTTTTATGTATTCTGTCACTTAAACACTATTTCTGTTCTCTAATTCTCTACTCAAGAAGCCATTACCTACCTAAACTTAGACCAGCCTATCCTTCTCCAGATACTTGTTATCCTGCAAAAACCTAGGTAGTCACCCTCTCAGAAGCCAGAGCTGCCACCTGGCATCAGTAAAGTCTTCTTAGTCATCAAATCAACATTAAAAACAAACAAACATACAAATAAAAAAACGAAATTCACTTGCTTGATTTTTGTTTTTTAGGGTTTGTTTTCTCTTTCATTCTAAAATAAAAATGGTGTATTTTACCTACATATTTTGACGATTCTTTTAGGATGAAAGCATATCTAAGGAGCATGAATACTTAGGATTAAAAATTCTAGCACACACAAACTCCTAGCAGTAAAGGGCAGGCTTTGTGGATAACACAATACAGGTATTTGATCATCCCTATGGAGTCTAAAAGGAAGTTCAAAGCAATTTGCAATTTTATAGTCCAAGGAAATTATTTCAATGACAAAAAAAACCATTTCTGTGCTTTGTGTTTCCTAAGTGTTTCATAGTTTGGAAGTGGAGTTGAATAGCAGATTCCCTTCTCAGTTCCACAAGCTTCAGAATGACAAACTTCATCTCATCTTTTAGAGAAGTCCCAGGCACTTTTTAATAAATAATTAGTATAAAGAATCTATTTTGATATGATTTCTCTTCAGAAATGAGTGGAGAAAGAATATTTGCAATTGAATTACAATTTTAAACCTACTTACTGACTCAACATAGTAATGTTAGTATAGATACTGCTTTACACTTACTTTGTGTATCTTCTAAGAAGAGATGATGGCCAAAGTCATCTTTCCCAAGGAGGTTCATTTTCTCATTTTAACGTTTATTTTTTGGGATCACAGATAGGAAATATAAGTGCAAACGTATTTGACTCTTAAATGTTCTATTTCTTTCTACTAAGTTTTATCTTGTTTTTATATTTGACCTAGGGTCTTCAGTAACACTATACAAAATATGGCCCTCATGATGCTTAACTGATTTTAGAACTGCAGCATATCCTAATGTCTAAAGCAACATAGAAAAAGGTCATAAGACTGTGGATATCACACTTTCATTAATGTAATGTTATCTATGGGTTTCATAGGTAATCGTTCGTTTGCTTCTAATGTCAGTTATTTTCAGGATGATGAAACAGAGAGTGATGGAATACTTTTGCATATAGCTAGCAACTCAAAGGCTGAAGTCTGTGAGGTAGACCTAGAGTCTGAGCCTGACATTCCACTCGTTTTCCCCACTAAAGCTAGTGCTTTACCATGACAGTTTAGAACTAGACTATTTGACTGATTTCTCATTGCATTAAAAGATGATATAATTCTGGTGCCCCCTGGTGGAGCAATGGTTAGGTAGATTGTCTCTGAACGAACACAAATCACAGGCCCCTGGGTTCTAGTCTTGGGTTGGGAAGGGGGGAAGACGCAAACAATGTGAACAACTAAATACAAATAAAATAAAGATGCTGTTTCCACCTCTCTCTTCCTGCCTGCCTGCCTGCTCGCCTTCATTCCTGCCTGCATTAGGAAAAAAAGAAAAGATGATATAATTCAATAAAATTTAATGTAATATCTAGGGAATACAATGAATCGCATGATACAAATTGAATAGATATGATCACCTTACAGATATACTTTCACAGCAATCAATAGCTCTTCAGAGAATCTGTTTCCTATTTTAAAAAATTACTATGTTCACAGAAGAATAAAATGCAATATGCTTGTGCATGAAGTTTTAGTTATACAATGAAAATATCTGAGAGATCTTTTGTACAAAATTGGGCATCAATAGTGCATTGTCCATTTAAGATTCTTGTTAAAAAGGAAGATTATATGTTAAATATTCTTATCGCAGTTTAAAATGTAAAATTGTTTACAAATGTATAATTAACATCATAATTACAGTTAAGAATGGTATGTTTATGTATATTAATTGGTATCATCAAGCTGTATTATTATATCAATACCTGCCAACATGAATATGTGTGAATAATATTATGGGTAAATGATTAATAGCCCCCCTTATATCTGCTTCTTGATTGTTACCCCTCTGTGGTGATATTAAAATTAGGTGTGTGTGGTTTCATTTATATTCTTTCATGTAGTTGCACACAAATGTACGTTTTGCTTTGCCTTCTCTGTTTTTATTGCTGGTAAAGTAGGCATGTCTTACAATTTCAGTTGAATCTTGCTCTTCTGGTTTAACAATATATTATGTAATTCCATGCAGCTGCTTTTCATTCTGTAGTCTCAGTTTCTGTAAGTGCTATTACTTGGTCAAGAATATGAATTTGGTTTAAGATTCCTTTAGTGTTCTGGATATACAATAATATCAATTGTAAACTAAGATGATTTTCATTTAATGGCTTATATTTATCCCTCTGTTTTATTTTTTTTTATTTTACATTAGTTAACCCTTCTAAATGGTAAGTGTTTGTTCTTGATTTCATAGCAAATGACTTCAACTTCTGAGCTTTTAGACTGGTTCTTGCTGGTGGTTTTATATCACATTGAGGTAACTTTACATCTATTCCTGTTTTACAGATGTTTCCTTTCAATCGTGTCTGTGAATTTGAGTAAACACCCATTCATCCTAAAATTTTATAATCCAAGGATTTTATTTATTTAAATTCTTGATAAGAGGCTCTGTGTTTTATAGTATTAGTTCTTCCTTGTTGAATTTCACTGGCTCAAGAAGAGCTTTATTTTAAGGAAGAGGCTCCTTCCTTCCATCTAATGATGCATTTTTTCTAGTAATTTCTTGGAAAAATAATAAGCATTTTTTAAAGGATTTTTTTCAGATTCTGGATCTGAAAAGAATCTAAGGCTCATAGAGTGGCCCAGTTTCCTTTGGGACTCATTGGATTTTCAGTCCCCCAAGACCTGACTGAATGTAGGTGATGTCTGCTGCACCTCTTCCCTCCCTGACTCCTGGTCTTGCCCTTAGCTGTTCTGTTGAGCAGTCGTGGGAGGGCCACACACGCTTGGCAGAAATTCGCGTCTTCGCCAAGAGGCTCTTGTCTGCTGCCCTCCCTGGAAGCCAGAATACTCTGTAAGATTTGAGTGTGTCTCAGTGATTGAAAAAATCCCAAAGTGAATCAGAAGTAGATTTATTTTACCAATAGTTGGGGAACATGGGGAAATGGTAACTCTGGCTCTGGGGATGTGTGGTTCCATAATGTCTCTACTTAAAATGTTAAATGGCTGAGTATAGATCACAGTTAAGGACGTGTTCTTTAGAAGTTTCTTAAAGAGATTTACCAACTCCCTAACAATCCACTGTATCATAGAGAATAACCCAGACAATCCTGGATATTGACAGCATGTTTAAAGTAATAAGAAGACAGCAAAAGATACAGATAATTTCAATTACACAGATAATTCTAACTAAATAGCTTATTCCCTTTATCATGTGTCATATACCAAGCAGGTCTTTGCATTAGATACCTTTATTTCAATGCATCAACAATCTCTACCCATGTATATGTACCTAGCTTTTTTGTTGTTCCCAGAGCATATTCCTGCACTCATAACTGAAATGGGAGAGAACACCACCGTCTCCCTTCAAGGGTGTGTGGGAAGCATACTTCTTCTCCTGCCACCTCATGCTTGATTGTATCTGGCACATATTTCACACAGACTGTGGATACCTATCAACTGAAAAATAAGCAACACAAAAAGAAAGCAAGTAAACAATATTTCCTTGTAGATAAAGAAATATTTTGAAGAAAGGTTTATACACCATCACACAAGCGTTAGGTTTATTAAAAGCAAAGTGAGCTTTCATGAGAAGAGCAGAGCCTCATCCCACTTACCAAATACTCTTCAGACTACGGGGAGTATAGAGCCTATGTAAACAAAGGAAGATGGAAGACTTTCAGATATCACAACAGTAAAATCAGCTCACAAAGTCAGGGAAATATATACAGGGTATTTGAAGATATAGCATAGATAATCATTGATAATAGTAGGTACTATTTCATTCTTGAGAAAACAAATTTAAATTAAAAAAAAAACAGAGATATTCTACTTCTACCTTTTCTCTGTTTCCTTGCTACTCAAAATGTGTTTTCAAGTCCAGCAGCACCTGGGAGCTTCTTGGAAATACAGAAATTCAGGCTCCCTTTCAGAACTCCTGAAGCTAAATTTAAATTTTAGGAAGAACCCTGAGTGATTTATAGACATAAAGTTTGAGAAACATTAAAAATCAGGGAATCTCATTTTTATATGCATGCATGTATCTTGATTACTTGCATTCAGTAGAACTTATTTTAGTTACTGTAGATCAGTAGTACCCACAGATTCTCTATCTCTTGATATAGTGTCAAAATATTATAGTAATCTTTTTTATGATGTGATGATCAAGCACATCCTTCTTTGAAGAAGAAACATATACTAAAACAAATAGCCTGCCCATATTTGGTTTATGTTCAAAGAAAGAGTCATTTGAAGGACTGAAAGAAATGTACCAGAAGCATCCAACACCATTGGAACAGCTATTATTTTCTCCACACCTGAGTGCATACCAGTTAATTATTATTTCTCCTGGTAAGTATTTATGACTAGTGAGATTGAGATAATCTTAGAGATCCCTTCTTTTAGAAAGATTTCTCTTTCACCTATCCCCATGCACTTTCTATCAATTTATCTGAGGCAAACAATCTTTATACAGAAGTATCTTTATGTTTCCACCACTGCTTTAGTAAAATTTCAGAAAAGCCAAGACACATAAGAAACTACCATGTCTAATAAAAACTACAATGCCTCAATGTAATCTAGAAATAAGAATTCCTGATAAAGACTTATGAGAGTGAGACCTGCATTTTTCCTGATTTAAAATAAATGTGTCTGGGATATTTTACTTATATAAAACAAAAACTAGGTCATAAAATGCTGAATTGGATTTCATATATGTGAAATATAAAGTCTCAGTGAATCAAATAAAAGGCTATCCAGGTACTAGAGGGTATCATGTTAAGGAAAATAAGTCAGAAAGAGAAAGAAAAACGCTGTATAATCTCATTTCTATGTGGAATGTGAAAAAACAAATAAAGCAAACCGATTTAACAAAAATCAACCTTTGGATATTAACAACAGAAGAGGCTATCAGAGACTGGGGAGGTGATTTTCAATGGACGGCGGTCAAAGACTATTGGCAATTTGGTGAGTGTGTTATGTTATCACGCATTTGATGATTAGTGAATCTGCACATCTAAATGTATTTTTAAATCAGTTACCTCAATAAATTTTTATTTAGAAAGAGTATCCATATTATATTTATCTCTAATCTTTCTGTTGTATTCCACTTGTGCCTTTTATGTCTATATAGTCATTGCATATGTGTATGTGTGTATATATTTCTCTCTTCCTTTTTATCAGAATCTGTACATATCTGTGTGTAGAATAAGTGCATAGATGGATAGAAAGACCTAAAGATAAAGAGGTAAATGAAGAGAGTTAGAAAAGTAGGAAGGAAAGGAGAAAGGAAGGTGGGGGTAGAGAGAGAGAGAATACATTTACATTTACATGAAGCCTATTTTCAGTGTCAAACACAGTGCAGCCATTGGAGAGAAGTTGGGAACCCTGGTCCCACTTAGTAAAACAATTGATCTTACAGATTTCTTTGTTTAACCTGCTCACAAACCCATGGGACTATTTTAGCTGTCAAAAATCCACCTCCCCCACCATGCTGTAAGGATTTTGCAAGGTATTCAATTCAATCTGGAGTTAATAGACAATAAGCCTTGATTAAAAAGTGATAACGTTAATACACTGCAGGAATGTTTTTATGCTCCTTGTCAGCCATCATGGATTCATCTGCCCATAGAATGTACCAGTCCCAGTGCAGAGCGGACTGTAATCACACTAGTATTTCTATCAACCCAACAGCAAGGAGAGTAGGGGACAGCATTTATTAAATTGCATAGATTTATCACCATTTATAGTCCGTAGGACAGGGTACACACATTCAAATGCACATTACACTTCTAAAAATTACTGAAGTTGTCACCTGCTTTGAATTTGGTGCACAGGAAATACCAATTAAAACAATACTTGGGCATGTCCTGGTGACCTAGCAGATTAGTCTTCTCTTCCTGCCAGCATCACACACATATCCTAAGGACTCTGGGTCCTTGTCCAGAGTGGGAGGACAACCAAAATGAACAACAAAATAAATATAATCATTTTTCCTCCCTCACTATTCTTTCCTGCCATCACCTTTCCTTAAAAAAGAACATTCGAAGCTAATCGTAGTGAAAATTAAAAGGATGCTTTAAATTATTATTAACAATGGATGCCCTTGGTCATTGTCAAAGTAATAGAGAAAGTGGTTATAGGCTAGATCTGAATAAAGAGAGGATCCTAGAGACAAGGTGCTAGCTAACAAGAATAATTTTGCTACAGCCATTTCTAAAGACAAGTTCCCAGGTGATTGGTGAGGAAAGAAGTCGAGAATGGAACTAAGCGTTTTTATGATGTAGGGAAGTTTAGAACTTTAGCAGAAATGAGAGGGGAGGTCTTACCTTAAAAAGTCAAACTTAGATCATTTATAATATATATTATGGATGATTGCATTTCTCCTGAATTTGCACACAACCTGCAGGACACTGGTTTCCACACATCAAACCTGATGCACACACAGAGCAAGTGAGTGTAGTTAAGAATCCTCTGCAGTCCTGTCATCTAGCTTGGTTCTCACTTCATATTATACTGATTATTGCAGATACTTATTATGCAGAAAAATATCTTTGTTTACACTGAAACTTGGGCCCCTTACGATACATGATGGGAAATGTATCAAGGTTGAATCAGGTTCAAGTCCATCAGCAGGTGTATCAACATACAATTCACCCTATTTGTGTAAAATGCCTCACTTCATCAAAAAATTCTACCAGGATTTTGTTCATAATTAAAGTAAAAATCTCAGTGATTTTTAGTGCTATTTTATTCCTAGACTGTAAAGATTGCTCTTAGGCCTTAAAACATATTGAATTTTTTTAATTTAATTTCTCCATTTTGTATATTTCCTTTATGTTACACTGTTAAGTCAGAAAGTAAACATTAATGAATGAATACATGGTACATATTTGTTAAATTTGATATTGAGGTAAAATTGCTTCATTTTCTTTGTGCTATATGACTTATGTATTTGAGATATCATTATTCACAGGTTTCCTCAAAAGACACGATATGCTCAAATGTGTACTATGTACATGAGGAAGTCAGCGTATCTGCCTCAGGCACATTTCTGATTTGCTTGGGAAATACAGTTGAGAACAAATCAGAAAATACCTTTGAGCTCATGGAATGCTGTGCCCTGTTTGCTTTTTATAAAGATACTGTATTCCTGACACTTAATGGTCTTTCACCAGATCTATCCACATTTATAAAGTGGCATCCTGCCCATGTCAATGTTAAAATAAACTTAAATTAAATAAAATTGAAGGCAGATATTTTATCAAGAGGACCACACCAGATAAGTCAGACATTGCAACTGCTCTTTCATAAATGAGAAACAGCAGTATGCCATGTGAGTTATGGGTCTTGCTAATTTGCACCTCAAGTGTGCCAATTTCAGGTTTCAGATTTTGCCAAAATTACCCTTTCCGATTTCACCATCCTTCATTGAACATCCTCTCATTCTTCACATGTTATTCTTTCTTTCTATTACCTTCTTTCTTTTTCCTTTTCAAATAAAACAAACATTTATTGGCTGCATGTTGGGTTCCAGGTGCTGGACCCAGCCTGGGAGTATAGTAGGGATTAAAAACAGCACAGGTGGTTTCTGCTCTGACGTTCTGAGACAACAGACCAGGAAAGATGACGTTGGTTAAATAGTCATCGAACAGATATTATATTGCTATGTTGATGATACCGAACTTGAGTGGCCCACGGAGAAGCAAGTGTGATCCTATCCAGAGGATCTGCCTCATTTGGGCATGGGGAGTGAAGGGTTTTCTGACAAATAGGTCACCTGAACTACTGCAGGGTCTGCTTAGGAAAGGGAGGAGGACCCACTATTAGAGCACCCAGTGTGTTACCCTATCCAGGGAAGATGGTGTCGGGAAGGATTATAGCAAGGAGAGAAAAGGGAAAGATCAGACAAGGTAGTCTTTGAAATCGATGTTCAGATTTCTCCCTCTCCTAGGAAAAGTGGAAAACTATACATTTAATTTAACACAGGGTAGCATGATTATATTGGAGCTTCAAGTGACACCTTGGCTAAGTGTAGAGAATTGGTCGAAGGTCAAGGGTATGTTATTAACTTGTTCAGATAAGGGAAACTGAATGAGAATGGGAAGAACTGGACAGACCCAAGAGATACAGCTCATCCAAATTGCTCCAGATTCTGTACTTGAGAATTTGCCTTCTTCCTGAAGTGTATTCACAACCCCAAATCACTACTGATGGTGTTGTCCAGCCCTGCACAGAACTAGCTAGATTTGCAATGCATTGGATGCAGGTTATGAGATGAAGAGAAGCATGACTGCTAGTTACTATTGTAAAGTTGAAACACTTATTTGGCATAGAAGTGGCTTTACTGACAGGGTAATTATATATGAGAGATCAATTATGATTTTAGAGGTTTCCAGAGTGTTCTATAATGGTCCATTGTAATAGATATGCATATGCTACGTATCTATGCATTATATAAGCATCCCATATATGTATACATACACATATGTATAAAATACACACATGTATTTATGTGTATATAATCAGAAGAGCGGAATAATTTTGTCCTTTGCAGGAATTTTGAAGGCAGTTGTGAATGGAAGACTTTCCAGTTTTTGACATTGATTTTAGACGCAAGAAGCGGTGATTGGCCTTTTTATCTCTCGTCACTAGGATTCCATAGCTGTTTGGAGTAGTATTCTCTCTCTCTCTCTCTCTCACCCCGCCCTCTCATTTTTGGTGTTGTTTATTTTATGATGTTCATTTGTTTTCTCTTTACACATCATATGAGTGCTAGCATACAATGTCTGTCCTTATCCTTCTGGCATATCTTGCTAATCATAGTTCTCGCCAAGCCCATGCATGTTGTTGCAAATGGAAGGGCCTCTCCTTTTTGATAGCTGCATAGGAATCCATAGTGTGAATCAGGAGGGCACCAAAGTGATGGGGGAGGGATGGGAGAAATGAGATGAAGGGAATTTACTGCAAATGAAGGGACAAAAAGGGGGGATATTATTGAATCTACTATGCTATCTGTAAATGTAAAAATACTACTATTTATACCTCAAAACAAGTCAATGTAAAAATTATCCCTTCAATAATAATAAAAATCAGTTTAAAAAAAGAATCTGTGACTATGATCAGTCCTTGCTATTTACCACTTTCAGTCTACTAGGTGCTTTCTATACCTCCCCCAGTTCTTCGCTTTAAAGAGAGAGAGTCTGTGGAGATATCTCCTTCCTCAAACTGGAGATCACTATGAGAAATAAAGGCACTTACCTTCAGATCCCAGAGTTACCTTTCTTGTTACAGGGAGATGCTAATTACAGAACTGACCTAAGTGTGTTTCTTCAGATGAAATGTGTTTCTTCTTACTGAGTTCTTCATAGAACACAGACAGCCTTAAACCATGACTTTTAAAAATAGTGAAGTTCTAGACACAGTATTTTTTTGCTTCTCCCCACCAAAGGAACTGTAATGATTTGATATCAAGTATAACAGATTTCACTGTATTCTTTAAGCCTCGATATACTGTCCAGAATTTCTCAGATTTTTTAGAGGTTATAAGCTTGAAAAAGAGTTTACAGTTTAATTACAACATTGTACAAATGTCATTTCATTCAGCATGCTAACAATGATCAATTACTCTCTCCATACCATAGAATCAAGGTCATTTCTCAGTTATTTTATTCATCAGTGTTCATTTTTATTAAGAATTGATCAAGTGTTCATTGAAAGTTTCATTTATAATGCTCTTTTCGACAATGTTCTGAATATGCATTTACATCTTCCAAATATGCTAAATTCTTAATATACAGTCCTTTCTCCATTCTTTCCTTAACAAAGAGAGCTTAAAACAATAGGATTTACAATGAAGTTGAAAACATGTAATGCTGTGAAGAGCCTTCTTAGAATATATAATACATATATATTACTGTTTTATAATGATAAGTAAAATATATATAGCATTTTGATCAGTGAAAGTGCTCTCTTTGGACAGTGAGGTAAATCAAGTTATTCATCTTAGAATGATACATGGAACTCATAACAGCACACCTCTGGCCTATCACTAAGCTACTGCAAAATAACCTGTTTTTAATTACTTTTCATCAATTACATGTGAATTTTATACATTTAGTGTTAAAGAAACCTAGCAAACATAATTCATTATTCATATATTGCACACTGAGTGCCCTTTTATAATATGCAACTGAGTAATAGGAAGAGGACAAATGGAAGGCCACTCCTACCATCTTGGTGGCTTGTGTTATATTCTTTAGGAGAAGCAGGACCCAGAGGCACACGTATTGTGAAGGTGACGTTGCAGCTCATGGAATGCTGGCTGGCTTCAGAGTCGGACCTGTTATTTCTGTCTTTCAGTGGTGGGGACTTGACTGGTAGTTGGAAGACCCTTAATGCCAAACAATGTGGTAGATTTCTGTTAGTTTGGCAATGCCCACCTCAAGTGCTTCCCCTCTATACACATCCCATTTATTCAGGAAGGATCTGTCAAAGTTCCCTTCATTATCTAAATCTTCAAGTTTGGAAATACTTTATTTGCCTTGGTCATTTTTGATGGACTTGATGTAATAAGTTTTAATAGTTTCTCATCCTGGCTTCTGACCCTCATGTAATGTTCTCCTCTTTCCTGTCGTAGAATCTTTCCTTCGCTCCTTTCATGCATGTTGGGTAAGTCTTTCCTTGATACACTTTAATGGCTACCACTTGTTTTTAGTGAAAGAACAAAGTACTTGTCATGGGTGACAGGATATATTTGGCCCCTGCTTCTCTCCCCTGTCATATCTCACATCCTCCACATGTAGATTTCACCTGCAACATCTGATTATCAATACTTCTTCTTTCCCTCCCTCCCTCTTTCCTCCCCTCCCTTGTTTGACACATTATTCTGGCAACATATTTGGAACCTATTTGCCCTCAATAAATATTTTTGACTAAATAGCAGTTTTATTAATTTGATTCTTTATGGAATTAGATTTGCTATTCTATTGCTCATAAATGAGACCATATGTAATGTTTGCATTTGCTGAGTGGACATGTGTGTGGTTGTGTGTGTATTTGAGCAACCTCAAAGCAGCTTCAAAGTAACATTTGGACAATTATATGATTAATTGAAAAAGGAATTATTTGGAATTGCCAAACTTTTTTCTGTAAAAGGTTGGCTAGTGAATATGTGAACTTAGGGTCCCTGCAGTCTTCTTTGCATCTACATACCTCTACCCTTTTAGCTAGAAAACAGTCATGGACAAGACAGAACCACATCAGCATGACTGTATTTCCATAAAATTTTATTTACATAATAAGCAATGGGCCAGTTTGGATCTCAGAATTACTTGGTTTGATTCCTGTCCAAAACCCTTAACAACTGAATTTTAAAATATAATCTTTTCATGAGGAAATACATTAGCTGTCATTAACACTACACACAACTTTCAATTTTTACTAAATACATAAAGGGCATCAGGAGTAAGACTGCTACCTTTTTTAATGAAAATATTATGTGCACCTTAGATGCAATTGCATTTTTCTTTCAGTCCATTGGTTTATTTTTATCAAATTAAATGAAGATCCTGATAACAATATAATTAGCAGCAATTCCAAGTAATAGGCGCAAAATACATCATATTGACTAACTACCAGTATTTAGTAACTTATTAGTTGTACCTCTTTCTTGTCTTTTTCATCAAAACACTGATAGGTCCTGGAGAGAAAACCCAGATCTGAGCAAAATAATACATTTAGGGCATCTTAGCTTCATGGGTTTTTCAGTTTGATGGTAATCTAGGTGTGTGTGTTGAACAAGAAGAATGGAGCAACTTATTTTACAGAGTGCTGGCCTTTTATGTGTTTGTTTTTCTGAAACACTGTGAGCCTCTCTCTGGGCTTTTGCCCCAGTAAATATCCATGGGGAGACATCAAGATGTGTCTTTCCTGTCAATTGCTGTCCATCCTCATCGGCACTTAGTCACTCACCTCCTGACAATGTTAAGGCTGCTTTCTCTCCAGCCGGCTTTCCATTGCCAACTGGTCTTTTCTCTGTCTCTTCCTTGTTACCTCTCCATCATCAGTGTTCTTTCCAGTCAGGGGCCTTCAATAGAAAGCAAGGAAAATGAAAATATGAACTTGCAGTAACCACTGGTGGACGATGTTATATTATCTATTGGTCTTGTGGTAAGCCCTAAGACAAAACTGAGCCCACTAAGTAGGCAAGTACAGGTGTTTCGTTGTTTCAAACTATGACTAAGTGTCTAGCATGTGACCTTAAGCAGAGTAAGCCATCAAATGGCAGGTGGAATTTCATGATATTTGTGAGCCTGTAAAATGATCCTCAATGATGAGATTAATTGACCTGATGGTTCCTGAAATGAGATCCATTAAACATTAGAGACAGATAATTCAGAAAGAAGACAGATGCCTCTCTTGAGATCAACCTCCTCAAGTCTTGAAAGATCAGTGTCTAAGAAAGGATTAAAACAGACTTTCCTCTTCTTTTCCATTTGATCCGCACTGCAGATGGGGAGAGAACGGTTTAGTGAGTAGATGGAATACATTCTACTTACTGTGGTCGCATAGAGATTGGTACAGATCATACAATTTTATTAATTATTTGGGATGAATTAATTGAAGTCTGGTCAATGCTGGGTTCTGAGTGACAGCTTAAGCTGCATACTTCTCTAATACCCATGTGTTTTTTCAGGAAAGCTTATCAATGTATTTACAAAACTTAATTGAGGATGACTCAGCGTCTTCTCTATAAATACAAAGACTATTACATATGAGGTGTGTCTTCAAACCACAGAGTGTATTAGAGATTAATAAATTGCACGCACCAGTGCAGACAGAAGGGGACATATTAAAGCATATCATTTTAAAGCCTGAGTTTAACAATTACTGTTTCCTCCTATAAAATGGATTAACTCTCTGATGCTTAATTTCCCATTACCCACTGAATAGGAATGATAATAATATTTGCTTGGCTTCCCTTATAAGGAGACATTAAACAGCCAAAGAAATTAAAATATAAAATCATTATAGAAATGTGAGTAATATAATGCTGCATGCTAAATGCTCAGGATAGATTGTCTGAGGACCAGTTTCATTGGGCACATATGTTTAAGCAGTCACCACTATCTTCACCTTTCCAAAGTCCACTAAGGTGCTTGGACAGGGAGTGATGCTAAATATGGATATAAAATAGTCTTAAAAAATCAAATACTGCAAAGGCCAAAATAAAGCTTTATTGAAATTTCTTGGGACTCAAATGCTGTTTATCGGAAAATGAGTATAATGTATATGCCACACACTTAACGAGCTGTTTAAGGAGCAAAGGAAAATAAACACCAATTTGTTTGCATTGATTGTTATCAGGCCTGTGCATGAAGTTCTCTGCGATCCCGTCAGACGGTTGGGAGATGGACAGGGAGGGACAGACATTTACAGAGATTGTGATTCTTCTTTGTGTTGATGCTGAGATACATGGTTTATCTCAAGCCAGTGGGTTGTGACAAGGCAGCTGAACTACAAGCTTGTCTGTACAAAGGACAAGATGGTAGAAAAGGAGAAGCATAATGAAGGAACGACAGAAAGTTTAAACACACATACTTACATCAAGATAAAGTGACCATTATATTTATATCCATAAGTTTGCACAGATAGTTCCTCAAACTGGGTATAATAGTGAAATAACAGGTTGTGTAAGAGCAGTCTTGGTGCTAAAAATTTGGCTTTGATCTTGGATGCAATAGGAAGCATTGGAGATTTTGCATTCGATGTTTTAGAAAGACACCATATGTGGAAAGACAGCATTGAAGAATAAAATGGAAAATGGATAGCCCGTTAATAGATTGTGCAGTCATTCTGTGTGAGAGGGAATAAGAACTCCAAAGATGATGTGGAGGAGAGAAAATACTAGCTAAACAAGACATTGGGCCTTGTTTGTTGATTTGATGCAGCTGTCAACGAAGAAAGTGCTAAGTCTTTGGTAGAACAACATGGCTTTATTATTCATGAAATAAAAATCATAAAATGAGACTAGATTTTAGGGGAGTATAAATTAATGCTGAAGATGTTTTAATGACAAATACTTTCCAGGGTAGATCCAGCCATGTGTGGTTAATATATGGAAGAGACATCTGGGTTGGCTACAAAGATTCCGAAGTATCTAGCACCCAAGGGGCAATGGAGGTGGATGAGATAACCTGAAATGTCTCCCTGGATAAAATCAAGAAGCAATTGGCTTTACCAATCCTGGGAGGTTCCAGATATTGGAGGAGTAGACGTAAAAGAGCCTCAGGCAAGGAAGGGAAAGTAGGTAGGAAGACAAGGCTGTTTTTACAGTTCTGGTCTAACTTGAAAATCTCTCTGTCTTTGATCAAATGTTTTCTCTCCTCATGTTATTGTTGTTCTATGAACAATGCTATTCATTCTAAATTTAGGTTGACTATTTGTATCTATAATCGAAAGGCTAAGGGTTGACCCCAGCTGAAGTTATTCAGCATGAAGTTCATTGGAAATAATTTTTGATAAAAACAATCAGCTACTATAAAACAATTAATGCAAATAAAACATTATTTGATAAATGATTTGGTCCTCTTTTTATGATTTACTCGCATGCACACATACGCTATTCAGGAAAGAATGTGTTAAAATTGCCTCTGAAATTGCAATATGATTATTTTGCATCATATGCTCTCAGGTTGTAAAGGAAGCAAAAAGATAACATCTGTGCTCAATAAGCATATCCACAAATCGTCTAGTAAGTGCCACAATGCTTATACTGCAATAGGAGAAATCAAGGTTATTTACTTTCTTGCTAATTCTTTGTACACATGTTTCTTCCTCTTAGCTCCACACATTTGCCCTGCATGTTTTGCCAACAATTTTAGTACTAGATTAAAGGTTATCAATTCTTTAATACCCTCATAAAGCAGCCTCTATTAATTCTGTAATCATGTGGGATGATTTGGCCTCAAATAACAGAAAACCTGAGTAAGTGAGTCTTATGTTTACTATAAGCTTTATTGTTTTATATAACAAGAAATCTGGACAGAGGCAATTCAAAGATTGGTTAATCTCATTTCAACAAAGTCATCAAGCTTGCAGTCTCTGTGCCCCTCATTCTCTAGGTTGGCAAGGCCCTTAGCCAGTTCACTTTAGCAGGTAAATGCAGCTTCACAGTCTAAGATAAAAAGGTCATCCTTCCATGACTTCTTTGTATTATTGGGAGGAGTCCCTTTTCAGAAGACCCCAGGTAGACTTCCCTCATGGTCACTCACCGCAAATGGTGATATCCCCATTCCTAAGTAATTACTATCAAGTGTGAAAAAGATTCACTAAGTCATTTAGTCATGCAGAAGTTACTAAGCTACAAAGTATTATCTATTAAATGACACAAAGATATATAAAACACCCTAGAGTTGCTAATTATTTTATTTGAAAGACACAACCATAAAATAGTCAACTGTGTACTTTGGCATATGTGATATCATGCAGTTTGGCTTATTTTATCTTTCTAGTCTTTTCAACCACCATTTCCTTCAGCTACAGCCACACGGAGCCTCTCCCTGGTTTGGAAAGTACAAACCATGCTATAGTTCAGTAGATATGTAGACAGGTTCCTCATACACAGAAGTTACAGGTCTCTTCATGACCAAATGTACTATATTCCTGTCACTGGAGCATGCAGAAGCACATTCTATGTCTCAGCACACAGCAAAACTCTTTCTTTTTCCCTGTCTTTGTCCTTACCCCACACACACACAGATGATATCCTCTGTCATAGAATAGTCTGGAAACAGCTGGACACTCTGAGCATTCCAACAGAGTATCCAGCATCCATGATATCATACTGATCAAACAAGGTTAACATGGGTTGACTTGTATGATGGTGCCTCACTCAGAGACACGGTATATGGAAGTGGCAATAAGTCATCAAGTAGACAAAAAATAATTTATCCAATTGATATTAACCACACCTTATTAATAGCTATTCCAGTGTTGATATGATGGACATATGGACAAAGTGACAATGGGAGCAGAAATGAAAGTTATTCATGAAGCCAATAACATAGACTCTACTTACCAAGGCTGAGCTACCTAAGTTTGCTTTTGAAATCTTTTATGACAGCAACAGAGATCAATACACTATTCCTTGAGGAAATCAAGTGGTCACTGACTGGCATTAGGAATTTTCCTTCCTGGAAGAATCAGGCATCTAGTCTCATAAAATAGACATCTATTCTGGGTAGTGATTTGCTTTTCCTTTCCAAGGAACATCAGTTAGAACAGAACTCTCCAGAACATTCTGAAATGTATTGTTCACAGGCATAAAATCACACACATAGCAAGTGTTGACGAAGGAGACCACTTTATAGTAAGGAGCACAGATTCACTGGTTACGTAGACTATCCACCATCCAGAAGCTGCCATTGTGATAAAGCATTGAAATGATCTGCTGAAGGTAGAGGTAGGGCCAGCATTCTGAGAGATGAATGTTCTATATGCTTGTGTAGTCCCACTCAGAAAATTACATGAGGCGAGAAGCAAGGGTTGAAGTGGAAGTTGTCCTTGCAATCAGTCCTACTGCCTTTCTCTACAGAATTGGAGATCCCAGATTCCAACTTACATGAGGTGCCCTCTCTCTGATTAATAAAGTGAAATTCCCATTAATGTTATCCACAGCAGTTACCTAGGACTTTGGGCACCTGACATCCAAAGGGCCATTTGGCAAGGAGTTGCCATCTTGTCACTGGCAATTGCCCTTAGTGATCAAAAGAAGGGTTGATGACTATTTACAATGTAGATAAGTGGGAATATGTATACAACTAAGCAAATGCTCTTGTGTCAGACTCAGATCTTTCTTAAATGAGGGAGGGGATCACACCACGCAGAAGTCCCCTAAATTAACATGCATGACAGGTGCATTCAAGAGGGATTTAGGATAGAGGAGGGAGTGATCAGTAGCAGTTCTCTCCCTAAGACACAACTGGAGTTGCAAGGACTGCTGTTTGTTCCTTTACCTCCCTCATTCTTCCAGCAAGAAGTACCCATTTTGGCTTTGAAGTAATTACTCCCAAAATTAAGAAGACATGGATGGGAGTAGCCCAAGGAAAAGAGTGCTGCAAACTTGCAAGTCCCCTACTCATATACACCCTCTAGAAAATATTTGTTTCCAAACAGTGAGGAGTCTGGTTGGTTAACTGATCATCTGCAACTGTTTGTTTCCTTAAGGTTTTCATCAACTTTTTAAAAAGCCAGGTCAAATTCATCTCAGGAAAACTTTTGATCAATAACTGAACAAGCAGATAATGTAGGAGTCTAGTTGTTTCCATCTCGTGTGGGTTTGTCTGTGTGTCAGAGCTCCCTCTTGTCCTACCGCACTGAGTCAGGGATGCATCACTCGTGATCTCACTAGTCCACCTGGAGTGAGGGAAAGGAAGGAAGACCTTGTGTGTGATGGAGAGATGTCAGCATCTCTTCCAAAGAACAGCATGTGCTATGGGATACGCTGGCATGGCCACCTTCAGCAAATACCATCTGCTTCATCAAAGAGAAGGGAGGTCCTCATATTCCTTTATAAATTAAAAATAACTCTACCTGCATCCATATGGCACTTTTCTCCCTCTTTCCTGTGATAACAAGGATAGAAAATGACTTATTCCTTTCTAAAACCAGCTCCCCATCTGTGTTCCAGATCATATTCCTTCTTATCTTTTTGGAGGTCTTTTCTCTATAATTGATTTCTTTATGTCTCTATCCCATATCCATAAAATTGTTCTAACAATCATCCCATCCACATTGTGAAAAAAATTAGATTTCTCCCTTTTTAAAACAAAACCATTCTCCTTTGACAAACTCTTTATGTCTTTCTTTGTATCATTTTCCCTAGCCTTTTCAGTGAATTTCCCCAAAAGAGCTTTCTGAGCTGAGAATGCTTATTTCCTTTTCTTCCAATATTACTCAATCTACTACATTTTTAGGATTTTAGCTGTACCACTCCCATTAAACCATTTTTTAAAATGAACATGCTTATTTGAAATAACATCTAACACTGTGTTTTATAATAAACATACATGATTTATCTTTAGCTTCTCATATTTTAGGTTTTTTCTCCCCTTTAAAAACTTTTTTCCAACCCTCTCCCTGATTTTTCTTTCTTCTGTGATGGCTTATTTATGTGCCCTCATCTTCCCATATCTAAAATAATGATATTCTCTAAGTTTCTTCACATGTCGCTTTTTCCTTCCTAACTGATCATTCCAAAACCATCTGTGTTTTTATTTGCTGTTGAACAGCTGAGAGACTCCAAGATCTATATCGTTGGTCCAGTTCTCTACTGAACTGCTTTCCAAAACCCCTTATTTTTGGTTCCATTACATTTTTATTTACCCCTAAGGGTGTGCTTATCAGGTACTAAGTGGTTCATAATGAATGCATTTGTCTTTGTCTAATTGTCCATGACATGGAATCATTTCCTATTTTCCTCCCTTAGTCAAAAACATCCATATTCGAATAAGCGCCCCCAATCTTCACCCTGAAATAACTGACTGGGTCAAAGGTAGACATATATAGCAAACACTGTGGCCTAGGGCTTGACTCAAAGATGAACTGTACCAATCAAATACTTGTTCAGGATTTTTCATTCAATCTGTACAAAGGGAAGTTTTAGATGCTCAATATGTTAGTTGTTGAATGGTAAAATGGTGTTGCATGCTCTAATATGTCTGTATTATTCAGCCTCCTGAAAATATTCCATGTTTGCTTTTTTGAAATCCTAGAAAGGCTACCACAGTAATATTTCTGGCCAGTTAGACATGAACATTTTTTTTCCTCTTATTCACTAGGTATCATCATCTCCATTGAGCACATCCAAAGGAAATAATGATGCATACCAGGCACCACTGTTTTGTAATTCTCAGTATTTTCAATTACACTGGAAGTATTTGAGATGGATTTGGGGGAATATTAAGCAACACATCTTGGAGTATAAAAAGAAAAAAATGTGCATATAAGACTAACAGTTTCTCTGAACTTTTTGATTAATAAGGAACTCTTTCAAGTCACCAAGTACATAGAATGCTTTCTTTCTAAATGAGAAAATAGATCTCAAAGAATCCTATATCTCCACAAACAAATGATTTATCTAGATATCAGCAGAACTGGAACTGAATGACAAACCAGTCTTGGGAACTTAGAGAACTCTGTTTCTCTCAGGTTTTCTTCTTACCAGGTTACGCCTTCATTTATTTATTTATTTGTTTACTTTGCTTGTCATTTCTTACAGCTATATTTACTTGACTCATATTTTCTTCTTCTTCCTTGCTTTTTCTCTTTGGAGTCAACTGACGTATCTTTCAAACTTTAACTTGTTGCAAATTCTCTTCTGATTAATCTTTTTCCTCTTCCTCTCCCTATGAAAAAGAGACTGGTTGGATTAGGAAGAATCATCCTAGCTGACATTTGCAAGGTATGCACTGTGAGACAAATCTATCCTTTGGTGGTATATTAGCTTGCTTATTATTAAGTCCAATTGATAGAAGAGGAAACTGCAGCTCGAGAAGTTATTTATTTTAGCCCAAGATTAAAAAAAAAAAAAAAAAGAGGAAGTAAAAAAGTGAAAGACACAGAACCTGTTCACAAGTTCTCTTCAGAACCCCACATGCACGCTTAGGCATTTTATTATTTCATAGTACTGCCTCACCACTTGCTCTGAGATGATCGGTGGTTAGGGCAGGTAGCACTGTGCAAATTATAACTATGCAGGCTCACCTTTCAACAGGGGCTTCAAGAGCAATAATCTCCTTCAGAAGGGGTTGCGATGGACATGTTGGGAAATGTATTAGAGTGAAGTGTGAATATCAAGCTGAGGGATTTAGTCTTAGTTATGGGAAACAATTAAGGAAGTTCTATTTTTGGAAGCCATGGTGAAGTCACTGAATTTCTGGTCAAGTGAACACTGCAGTAAATAGAACGAGCAGAAGAAACGGCATGTGGCAGTGGATGACTCACGTGGGCACACCTGTGCAAATCATTAAACACTCTGAGTTAAGTACTATTTGGAGTGAGCAAATCGGCAGCATTTCCTGTTTTCAGGCACGGGGTTGAGCCACTGGACTGACAGTCATCTGAGAGGACAAGATAAATGAAGGAATACGGAGCCTCGACTAGAGAAAGAGGCCAATACAATTGAACATAAGAGGTTGGATCATGAAAAATTGAGACACTGGCTTTTTTTCTTCATTCCTGAGAGCCTCCACTTTCTCTAAGAAGGAAGTTATTAGGCAGAAATTCATAGTTTCCTCTCCCTTCCAGATATTTATCATTTTACAAGAATTCTCATCACTTATTTTTCTTAGCGAAACCTTTCTTTCCCATCCTGTACTTCTGCTTCTGTATTGAATCCTCCATGACATTGCATATTCACTTTATATTGAACATTTATCTTTTATTTTTCTGTCACCCATGGCATCTCATAAAAACCTGAAAAAAATAAAGGTATGGAATTGATTGAGATCTGTGTCATGGGATTTTAAATTACTAAGAGTAAGCAAATCTTACATTAAAAAAAAAAAATCACCCACATTGTTATTGAAACCAGAGTCTCTTGGAAAGAGGAAGAACTGGCACACCCAGACATGGATGAGTCAGGAGCAGCATTGAAAAAAATATCTAAGGCAGTCAATCTGATTTTGAGAAGAGGACACACAACATGGGTATAAACCAAAGGTATGACAAGGATGAATTGTATACCAAGACAGGATAAATTCTAAGTAAAGACAATGCTCTAGTGGCGCAAAAGCATCTGTAAGTCATAAGAGCCTCCAGCTAGGCAAAGCTAATTGGTAGCATGTCTGTGTTTCTGAGATGCTTCTTTCTAACTTCTGTTATCATCTAGTAAACCGTATAATTAACCTTCCTGCTCTATCAACTGAGCAGCTGAGGACTGCGTTTCAACTCCGTATTTCTAAGTTTAATTACTCTGCTGAGAACATAGTGGTCATAAGAAAATGCTTGTGAATAAATGATTGACTGAACAGTAAGAACTCACGCTTGCAAGCATGAATGGCTATGCTAACACTGACTGTATTTTCATGAATGCCGCAAGTTAGAAGAGTCGTCTGAACAATAAAGTCTTGCAAGACGTATGAGCCCTCAGCTAACTCCTTGAAGATGTAAAATAAGTGAGGGATTTTTCATGGTGAACTTTTTATATTAAGGACAGATGCTGATTTATCATGACACACACCTGTAATCTCTACACCACTGCAATGCAATGCAACCTCAATAAATTATTTTTTCAGTTCAGAATACAGGTATAACTGCTCATTACATCTTCCTGAGTAGTAAGAGAAAATATTCCTCATTTCTCAACCATAAGCTATTAGGCACATGCTTTATCTCTGTAGGTCTGAGAATCCCTGGTTCAGAGGGATGGGCTGCAGTCAGCAGTGACCTCAAGGGCTGTCCTGCGATACTGTCTCCTTGTGAGAGAAACAACCATGGTGATCACAAGCTCCCTAGACATTCCTGACACTCCATTCCTCCACTAGTATCTGGCCCTTTAGTTGGTTCCCATCTATGTGCCATGAGGGACTTAGCCTTCAGGCACCCACTGTGAGAGAAAGGAGAACACCATGGACTGTATTTCTAATCACAATGATGATTCTTCGATGTTTTCAGAGAAAGACCATGCTTTAAAAATGGAAACAGTTACTCAAAGTGAGAAATCCCATGAAAAGGCTATAACAATGAGACCCACTCAAAATTATAGAAACAATGCAAAATAAACATTTTAATTGGTTTTCAAAATGGAACTAAGTCCAGCCAACATATCAGAATAAAAATCTTTCGAAGTCGTGGCTCCGATCATACTAGTTTCAACCTTTTGGATGAAAGCTAAGTTCATTAGATGTACATAAGTATGTTCTAATCGAGCTGAAATTAACAATTCATAGACCGAGATCTTTCTGCTGGAGCTAATGCAGAATGACATTGAAAGAAAACACTGCGCAAATAAATAAAGACTCATTGCAAAATTTGCCATAGATTTGAGACTTGCTGCTTCTGTGTACTGAAGAACTTCTGTTAGAAACAGTGAAACTTGTCTCCAGTTCCCACAAGTAGTTATTCCTTAGAGCGTGAAGCTGATATTGTAATCATTATTTATGAAGTTGTCAAAGGTGTTAATAAGTGCACATTCATAAAAGTCCTGTCTGAAACTGAGTACTTACTAGTCTAATGATGCAGCAGCAGAAAACACATTCAACGGGGCTAAGTTAAAAAAATATGCCTATGAATGACTTCCCTCAATTAGGAACACAGGGCACTGAGAGCTGAAGGTAGGATTATAAAATTTATGCTTGGATGCCAAGACCAAGTTTCCAGGATCCAGATGTCTGCTACAGAATGTCATGTTGTGGAAAAGGGACACACGTTGACTTTCTGCTTAGTCACAGATTAATGGTTCTTTTTGTTGCTGATAGGTTGGTAGTATTCATTGACTGACTGACCATCCAACTGTCTTTATCCAATCAGGAATTATATGAATGTGTGCCTGTGGGTTTGGGGTTGCACAGGGTGAGAAGTACGGGGGTTGGAGAGTCTCATGAATTAGATTGGCCTTAAATAAATTGTCTGTATCATGGAAATGCGTATGTGAGTAAGGTCTCTCACTGTGAGCATTGCCTGCACTCGGGATTTAATGACCATGTGAGATGGTGGATGGAAGGGGCCAGACAGAATCAAACCAATCCTGGTAATACAAGCTTAGCAAGCTGGCAGGTGCTACCTTCCTGCACATCTGGTGCACTGACCAAGCATAGTGGGAACCCCAGTCTAGTCTTCTGGTTTCTGTGTCTCTTCATATTTGATCATCCCTTATTACCAAGATACTTAGGTTTAGTTCACTTTCTATAATTTTGACTTCTGGCAAATCAATACTTACCAACCACTCTGTCAAGGCTGAAAAATATATAGACGAGGAACTAAGTCTTTGGTATTATGAGAGCTCTTCATTCAGGAATAGATCTGAGGCAGGTTTTAGCCTGCTGAAAAGGATGCCAAAATGCATATTTGAAACATTCTAGAACATATTTTGCATAAAATAGGGCATTCTCAGCTGAGGTATGGGCCCAGCTTTGGGATGAGTGAACAGGACAGAGGAAAAGTAAAAATAATTGAGCAATAAATAGAAGACATGGGAAGGAAACCAGAACAGGAGTCAGACAAATTATGTCAATAATTTGGCCAAAAGACAATAAAAATATAACATTGATTATTAGTCACTTGTTTTTTGGTAGGAATAAAAACAGGCAAAATATTTGAAGAATAGCTGGTTTCTCAATAAGAAAAAGCAATGACACCTTTTATGTGAAATTGATGTGCATTATTTGTAACCGAAGGAGACATAAAACAAAGTAAAAATATCCCTAAAAATACTAAAGCCCTGCCAAGTTCTCGTATCATTTACAAATTTCAAAAGGTTATGAGTATTCTATTAACACAATAAACAGTGCACTTTTATACCCAGCAAGGTTTTTAATTATCATTGGTAAAATTTGGAAACTTTCATATGCGGAGTGAAGAAAGTCTATTTAACAAAGGGTGCTGGAAAAGTGGAAAGACATTTGTAAAAAAAAAATGAAACTAGATTACTCATTACCGCCATACACAAAAGTTAACCCTCTACGGATCAAAGACCTGGACATAGAAATCAAAACCGTAAAATGCATAGACGACAATGTGGGAAATACACTCCAATACCTTAGCCTCAAAGAGATCTTTGAGGGAGGAACAACTATGAGAAAAGAAGACAAAGTAAAATTAAAGAATCAGAACTACATCAGACTGAAAAGCTTCCGCACAAAAGAAAACACACACCTCCATAGTAAAAAAGCAAATGGTCCACTTAAAAATGGACAAAAGGACTAGATAGACACTGATCTAAAGACACACAGATGACTTACAGACATCTGAAAAAATGCTTTACATCACTCATCATCAGAGAAATGAAAGTAAAAACCACAGTGAGATACCATCTCACACCAGTGAGAATGGCCTATAGCAAAAAGTCTAGTAGCAGGCGTTGGAGGGAGTGGAGAAAAGGGAACGCTCCTACACTGCTGGGGGAATGGAAATTGGTTCAACCTCTTTGGAAAACAGTATGGAGATGATTCAACCACATAAACATGGAGTTGATCAAACAAGTCCATTCTCGGGCATGTACCCAGAGGACACAAAATCTCTAATCAGGAAAAAATATCTGCACCCCAGTGTTCACAGCAGCACAGTTCATAGAAGCCAAGAAATGGACACAACCTAAATGGTCCCATAGCAGATGACTGGATAAAGAATCTGTTATCTATAGTCAATGGAATTCTATGCAGCTACTGAAAATAAAGAAATTGTTCCTTTTGCAACAACTTGGGTGGGTTTGGAAAGGATCATGTTAAAAGAATAAGTCAGAAAGAGAAAGATAAATGAAGGATGGTTTCGCTTACATGTGGAATTTAACGAAATGAAATAAATAAATGGATAAATCCCAGTAGAAACTCACAGACACAGATTATGGCTGCCAGGGGGTTGGGAGGGGACAGGGAAAGAAAGAAGGGAAAGGTGGTGGTGAAGGTCACTGGAACTCTGGTTGAGGGTATGGCATGAAAAATAGACTGAGAAGCAAGGTCGATATCAAAAATAAATGTAGTGTTGTGAGCAAAAGAGATAATAAATATTGATATATGTGCATATATATTTTTTGATTGGCGATTTCAAAACCAGCTGGCGATTCTTTGGACACTTTAGCATTCAAATTTGATGTTACTGTGGGATTTAAAAGGAACATTTTGACTGGGAACCCATAAACATTAAATTTGAAAATGTTTGGATCTGTCATTTGTTAAAACAGAGCTACTTGCAAAATCGCCTTTCTATGACAGAAAGTCAAACTTCCATGGGGCTCGAAGCCATCCTAATCTGCTGGCAAACTTTCACCAAGATTCTTTTTTTGCAAGTGGACAAAATGTTCTTCCCAAACTTATGTTTTTAACATATAAAGAAAAAAAAGTTAGCGTGCAAGAGAAACTATAGAAACTCTCTTTTTCAACAAAAGTGATTTACAATTTTACACAGTTCATGTTGCTTGAGAGAACTGGCATTTCTATACTCCAGAAAGTGTTAGTGATACATTATTCCCACAAAAACTGTCTTTTCTTTATATTCCACATGTGCAGGTGATCACTTCCTCAAAAGAATGCCTATTGTTGATTCATTTGAGGCAGACAACATGTCCAATTGTCCACTGTATTTGAAATACATAATGACATTTTCAGATGACTTAGACATGACGTATGTCTCAAGCATCATGTGACAGACACCTATGCAGCCACTTTGCTTACAAAATAGAGCATGTACCAACCACAACAGAAATACAAAGCAGCTGTCTGCTTCTTGTTTATCACCTTCCTTCTGCCTAAGAGTCCAAGTTCTTTATTTCAAGGCTTTATTTACTCTTTACCATGTTCTGTCTCATAGCATCTCACACTGTCTATTCTACTCTCACCATTTGAGATGTGATATAAATAAAAACACAAGACAGTGGTAATTTCATGACTGATTTCTAAAGCTCACTATTAAATGCAACTTTTTGAAGAACAGAATTAAGAAAAAAAATTTCCATGTATTACCTACTGCATGAAGCTGTGTATTTTTTTTAATATTTTAAAATATTTTTAAAAATATTTTTAAAATATTTTATAAGTATTTTACTGCTGAGTTTTGCCTACATTGGCATGGTCCTTAAAAGACAAGTTCTTCTGAAACTGAAAACTGTGGAGATTATCTTTTTGACATATTAATCGGAGTTTTTTTTCAAATGTCTCCTGTTTTAAAATGTGATATTCTATAGTCTTCAGTTATTGGATGCAGTAATAGGGAGACTTGTGTATAACGTGTATCTCAATGTGCATGAAATCTTAAGATGATGTGTTAGTCAAGTCCTCCACACATTTGGTTTATTATCTTTTGTTTGAGAATGGTGTGTCAATCTCTTCACAGATGACAGATTTGGCAATACATTCATGCTATTCTATCTTTCATATTTTAAAGTTTTATTAGTAGTGCATCCACTTTAGATTTTCCATGTCTTCCTTATACATTTTATATTCTTAAAAATCTGTGTGAAATGTCTAGAATTTTAAGCATAGAATCTACTCATACTGACATTTATATAGTTTCCTCTTGGTAGAGTTGTCTGGCACAACTTTTACTTTTACTAAAATCTTTCTGTGTCATTTTGTGTTAGATGTGTTTCATGCAAACCTACTGTAACTAATTTATTTTTAAAAATTCAAACACTGAAAGCTTTTCCCCTAAGACCAGGAATGAGACAAGGATGTCCACTCTCAGCACTACTATTTAATATAGCGTTGGAAGTGCTGACCAGTGCAATCAGACAAGAAAAAAAAATGCGAAAGATGAATTGGAAAGGAAGACATGAAAATACCACTATTTGCAGATGACATGAAAATATATAAAGAGAACCCCACAGGCTCAAATGAAAAGTTATCAGAAATAATAAACAAACATAGTCAGGTGGCAGGTTATAATGCTAATATTTAAAAATATGTGGCATTTCTATATGTAAGTAATGAAAGTGCAGAGAAGTAACTCAGGAAAATAATCCCATTTACACTTGCATCAAAGAGAATCAAATACCTTGAAATAAACTTTACCAGGCAAGTCAAAGACTGATACTCTGAAAACTATAAGACATTATTGAAAGAAATAGATGACACAAAGAAATGGAGAAATATTCCAAACTCATGAAATGGAAAACTTAGCATAGTTAAAATGACCGCATTATGCAAAGCAATATACAGTTTTAGTGCTTGCCCCAACAAAATCCCAAAGGCAATCTTCACAGATAGAGAGGGAAAAATGAAATTTATTTGCAACTACAGGAGACCCAACATAGACAAAACAATCCTGAAGAGAAAGAACAAAAATGCAGGTGTCATGCTCCCTAATTTCTAACTATACCACAAAGCAATAATATGCAAATCAGCATGACATTGGGATAAAAACAGAAATACGGATAAATAAAACAGACTTCAAGGCCCAGAAACAAACCCATACATATGTGGACAAAAAAAATTCAACAAAGGTGGCAAAGGTTTACAATGGGGCAATGATAATCTCTTTAATAAATGGTGTTGGGAAAACTGGACAGCCACCTGCAAAAGGTTTAAATTCAAACACTGCATAATACCATACATAAAAATTAATTAAAAGTGGATAAAAACTTAAATATAAAGTCAGAAACCATGAAATATATAGAATAAAACACAGGCAAAATACTACAGGACACTGACCGAAGAGGTCTCTGGGAACTCAACTTCAATAGTAAGGGAAATGAAATCCAAAATATATTAATGTGATTATATTAAACTAAAATATTTTCCCCAAGTAAAAGAAAATTATCAAAAAAGGATAAAGACATCCTACTGAATGGGAGAAGATATTTGCACATATCTGATAAGGAGTTAAGATTTAAAATATATGAAGAACCCATAAAAATCAACAACAAAATAACAATCCAATTAAAAAATAGTGATCTAAAAGATGTATCTCTAAAGAATGTGTACAAGTGGTCAACAGGTACATGAAAATATGTTCTAATTCCTCTGTCATTAGGGAAATGCAACCCAAAACAACAGTGAGATATCATCTCACACCTGTGGGAACAGCTGTCATCCAAAAGAATGAATCCAACAGGAGTTGGACAGGATGTGAATAAAAGAAAACTCATATACTGTTGGTATAAGTGCGAAATGGTGTAACCATTAAGGAAAGCAGTAGACAGATTTTTCAAAAAATTGAGAATGGAAATCTCCTATGATCCAGTTATTCTTCTTCTGGGTATAATTTTCCTATAAACATGAGGAAAAATGTAAGCCAAGTGGTGTTTCAAGTTGTTTGGCAACATATCTTTATGTAGCTTTCCTTATTTCCCTGAAAATATATTTATTTTCATGGCTCCATGCTCAGGGAATGGGTCCAAAATTGGAACAACTCTTAGGATGAGTTAGGAATATTTAATTATTTGCTGAGTCCAGGTTTATACTTTTTAATAAAATGAGCAGACTATGCCGATGGTAACACTAATTGTAGCATCTGTTTAAATGATCTAGTTAGATAGATTCAGGTGACAGGGTCCAAATAAAAACAAAACAAATAAACAAGAAGGAGAACAAAATGGCTCCAGTTTGGCTCAGGTATGTGGCATAATTAAGTCAATAGTTTACTGAGTTCCAGAGATTCAGAAAATTGTTCCCTTATTGGTACCAGTAAATTCCAAAATCTAAACTTCTCCACAAAGCTGTTGTGTGCATTCTCTATAAGCAGGGTTCACCTGTGGAAAGGCTCTGGTGGACATGCAGCCCCTGGGTAACAGCAGATCAGCTCTCTCCAGAGTGTCTAAAGCCATTTTTAGCAATATACACAACAATAGATAGTTTGGCTGTCTAAAACCCTAAGAGAACAGAATATGCACCTACATAATTTATATAGTTTTATACACATAGAAAAAATTCCCGTGTCCTTTTGAAACATTTAAGAAATTTATCCCAAGTTTTGTATCTGTTTTCCAATTTACTTTTAAGTCAAAGATCTTAACATTACCTTGAGGATGTGTTGTTATCCTTTAAATATCTGGGAAAGGGTGACTCTTTTTCATTTTTGCTCAATTTGTTCATTAGAAGGTCTGGATTATTATTCATCTCACTAAGTAGGAGCATAGGTTAAATGATCAGGCTACTTGTAAGGCTGATATAGACATATAAGGAAATTGAAAATCTGATATTTGACAGGTGCAAAGAAGCATTTTCTTACTTGTTTCAGGCACTGTTCTAACTGCTTATAGTAACTCCTTGAATCCTAGCAATGTTCTTACAAGGTAGGTGTTTCTTTCAGTTGTATAGACAAATGCATAGAGGAGAATTTAAATAAGGCCATAGATGGTGTGCGGTAGATCTGAGACTTGAAACCAGATGAGCCTCAGATCCACACTCTTACACTCCATAATGGCCTCTCTTGAGAATTGATGACTGTTGAATGCTGGTTGTCTGGTGATGGTGGCTTTTGTTGTTATTATGATCATGATGCTTGAGACGCTGAAAAGGAAAAATAAATAGAAGAAAACATAGACAACACAGCCCTTGACAATGGCTTAGCGATTTGGTTGAACACTCAATTTTAAGGACAAGGAAAATAAAAGCAAAAGTAGCATCAAATTTCAAGATTTCCACACAGTGAGACAATCATCAAAACAAAATGACATTCTACTGAAAGGGAGAAACTATTTACACATAATACATCCAACAAGAGATTAATATCCACATATATAAAGAACTAATAAAACTCAACATCAAAAAGCAAACAATCTGATTAAAAAATGGGCAGAAGATCTGAAGAGACATTTCCAAAGAAGATACACGAATGGCCAACAGGCACTTGAAATGATGTTCATCATCTCTTATTAGGAATGCATATGTCAAAACCACAAAGAGATATCACCTCACGCCTGTGAGAATGGCGGTTATCCAAAAGACAGGAAACAACAAGTGTTGGAGTGTATGTGGAAAGAAGAAACCTTTATACATTGTTAGAAGAAATGTAAATTTGGGAAGCCATTGTGAAGCAGTATGGAGATACCTCTGAAAATTAAAAAAATTGAAATTCCATATGACCTAGTTATCTCACTTTTGAGTATTTACTCTAAAACACAGAAAATAATAACTTGAGATGTATGTACCTCCATATTTATTCTAGCACTATACAAGAGCTGGAAATAACAAAAATGCCCATCAGCAAATGAGTGGATAAAGATGTAGTATATGCCCAATGGAGTACTAGTCATCTATATTTAAAAATGAAATCCTGCCTTTTGCCACACATGGATAGGTCTGCAGGGTACTGTGCTTAGTGAAATGTCATATGGAAGAAAGAAAACATAAGATTTCACTCATAAGGGCAAGAGGAGAAACCAAACAAATGAACTAAAACAAATTAAAAATAAAAAAATCTTTCATTCTACAAAATCAAACTGTGATTAACAAATGATAAGACTGAATGGTGAACAAAATCAGGTAAAGGGGCCAAATAGTGAAGAATAGTATGGGACATGTAGTGATGATCTCATTGCAGTACATGTAAATGTTGAAATAGAATGATGCATACATATAACTTTAATGTTAAACTTCAATAAATATGAGTATTAAAATAATGCCCATTCTGCACCAGGACTTGACCTAGTTGTGTTGCATATGGAAATTAAATGATCATTAAATAAATTATGAACTAAGGCGTATCAGTATTTTTTCCAGGAAACTCAGGTTATGTAGCTTGCCCCTAGGAACAAAACAAATGCAGTCATTGTGACTCACAACTGCTATCTCATTATTTCTCAGTCGCATCATATGCCTTCCATCCCCAGGACTTCTGTACCTGCTGTCCCTTCTACCTAGAATGCCCTTCCTCAAAGTGTCACTTGATTTCATCTTTCCCTCATGGAAGTGTTTGCCAGTTTTACCACTTCGGTGATGATGACATGGCCTCCATCTCTATCCTGATTTTGTGTCCATTTTATTTCTTATTCTTCAGCAATCCTATGATTTATCAGCATGCAATATCATAATCAGATTTATATTGATTCTTCCCCCCACTATCATGTTATTTCTATCATAGCAGAGTTTGTCTTTTTATTGAGCGATCGATCTGTCTTCAGCACACATTCGAAAAACTATGTGCAAAGAAATGGGTCATAAATGGAGAATCCTGTCCTTATCCCAGGTTCCTTGTGGGTTATCCCTTTTGCCTCATTTAGAAAACTCTAGAAATTGTGTCACTCTTTCTACACCTGATGCTTTATAAATCACTATATCCACGGACTTTGGATCTTTAGCTATTTATGCCAAGCTGGAGCAGCAGTGAGATGCCAGTGATCCTTTGTATAGATGTAAAAAGTCTAGTTCCTGTTTCAGTCATTGTGATTGTTGTCTCTTGACCTTTGGAAGCTAAGTTGGTCATGACCTTTTTTAAAGATGGGTCTTGTCTCTTGTGAGTCTTCAAGTTACTATCATATAACTTATTTTTTCCCTAAAACAGACAATTAATGCTTTCTGGTGTTCTGAAAGTATTAGAAATATCAACCTCTGCATACTTCATCAGCCTGTCTGCTTATCAGATTCTCCGTTAGTCTCAATTTCAGGAAACTCAAATGGCCAAATGGCTAGTTAATCTTTTTGCGTACCATCATGTCTACTAAGGATAGTGATGTCATTTAGATTTAATGTTAATAGCTGAATAGTAACAGAAATATGGACTAGGGCTCCAGTGACTTGGAGTAAATGCCTCAGCCAGTCTTCCCATTAGAAGCAGCTTAAATATAATAATTATATTTCTTACATAAAAATGCTGCTGAGATTAGTGTTTATTGTGAAAGCTGTTATTTTTATATACGAAACCAACTTTTAAGGATTCCGACTGATAAAATTAATGGGTAAAGATTAGTTGATACGATGAAAGCTGTGAAACTATGTTAGAAAAAAAATTATGCTTTTTGAGGCAAGGGATTTTTGCAAAAATTATCATTACAATACAAGGTAGACAATAGATGTTAGATGATATAATTGTTTTATTTCTTAAAATGATATATTACCATATTACACACAAATTTTGAGAAGTTAATCAATTTTATTACCTACAAATTCTCTATTAAATAGAGTCATGGGAATATGCTGTGTGTAATTTTCATATCTGATTTAGGATACACAACGAATTTTGTATCTCAGAATGTTATAACGATGATAAACTGCAAAATGAAAACAAAATCTGTAATAGGTCATTTCAATCTAGTTATTTAAAAAGCACAAAAAATGTGAAGTGTAGTTAGTAGGAAAAAGTAAGTTATCCTCCTTCTAATTATCCTTATTGCGCTCGACTGAGGAAAGACATCCAGGTTGTAACAAAATACTCCAATATACAGAATTCAGTAAGAATTTATTTGCAGAGTGCTGACTGCTTCTGACCTAAGTTTCTAAAAGTTTAAGTACTGAAATTATGCTAAAATTGTGTTGAATTTTCTTGATAAGATTTCAAATTTCATATTTGCTCTAAAGTTGATTTGCCAGCAATGATTTTCAGATTTGGCTAACTCTGAATGTCAACACACAGCAATTTGTTAAATAGGCAAAGTAGGTGATAGGGACACTGTAATTAGGTTGGCTAAATGGCTGAAATTCACAATCAATGATAAGGTCTTCAGTACTTTAGTAATATTTTCTGGTATTTCTTTTTGATTTCTCATTACAAAATATGGTATGAAAATATCTTAAATGTGAAAGAATAGTCAATTGTTTGATGGAATTTTTTGTGGCTCTTGATCTGTATAGAACCTTTGTCCTTTAAATAGTGCACCTTTATGTTACTTTGTGTTTGTGTTCCCATTGCTCATTACCACACAGTCAGCACACAAAATTTTACCACTCAATCACTTAGGTGCCTGTTTGCTAATTTAATACCTTCATTAGAAGATTCTCTTTTTTTTTGATGTATGCTTCATTGTTAGCAAAAAGAAACATACATTCACTCATAATGCAATGATAGGAAAATTAATAACATCATTCTAAAAATTAGATTTTTAATATTGTCTTTAGCTGATTCGTTTTTCCGGTTAGCTAAGCATATTGAAAATTGATTACCTCTTGAACTTTTCCTATCATTGCTATTTCTTTCTTTTTAGTTGACTTTCTTTTGATTTAACTTCTAGTTTTCTATTTTCTCAAGACTCCATGTCAACTAAAGTACTCAATGTCTGTCAACAGGATTGGTCTTTTTTATCTTCTTTTAGGTATACACTCATCTCAGATGAATATTATATATGGCTGTGTAAATTTATATATATACATATTCAAAATCCAATAAATATACATACATACATGCATATCAGTATATATACACAAATATATAAACAGAGTGACATAAATACTCTTAGCTATCTAAAGGAGTCTGCGGTGGAAAAGTGATGCACTGATTTGGAGACTGAATTATTTTTTCAGGAAAGATGTCACTAGTGTTGACTCAACCAATAAATACATAGACGCATATCATCTGTAAAGTTAAAGCTTTTTAACTGACTACTTGCCTTATTTTAATGTTAAGCCTAACTATATCATGCCGAATGTCAACAAAGACCCAAAAATCTGATATTATTCTTATGAATCAGTGTGTTGCTGAAATAGCACCAGCATTTGACTCTTGGGTCTTACCATGTATATATAGTAGGAGAAATCTCTAAGTATAATAAATTAGGACATGGAAAACATCTTTTCCATATTATTAGAGCCATCACATATATTATTGAAAATATAATCTATACAGGAGTTGGAAACTTTTCCTCTAAAGAAAGAGATAGAGGATATTTTTAGTTTTGTGTGCCAAGAGGAAAATACAAGTACTTTTTTTTTTTCTGTAAGTGCTTATGTAACAAAAGAGAAAGCCATTTTCACAAATATTTGATTGGAAAAAAACTCAAATGTAATAATTATACACACAGGCTTTTGTATGCTTTCTATTGGCATGGTAATATGCTATCACAAATTAATGTCTGAAAACATGCATATTTTCTCACCATCTTGTAGATGAGAAGCCTGGAGAGATCCATGACTCCACTAGACCTCTGCCCTGAGTTTTAAAGGCTGATACAAATAAATAGATACGTCAGCAGCAGGTGGGTGCATTACATCAAATTCATTGAGGCTGTTGCCCTACTGTAGATCCCTGGGAGTGTAGAACTGAGCTCTGTGGGTGATGAGAGTCAATCTCAACTTCCATTCTTTGGGTAAAGAACTCCTTTCTATGTCTTCACATCCAGCAAGGGCAAATTGAATCTCTTCTCATACTTAACAATCTCTGTGGTCAACCATCTGCCTCATCTTTCCTACATCCCCTTCCAGGCGTCTCTCACATGGACTCTTCTGCTTTTTAGGGTTCTCACATGATGCCACGGGATCTCTCTGCATAACCCAGGATGGTCTTTAGTTAAGGTCAGAAGATTAGTGACTCCTTCATTTCATCTGCAAACTCCCTTCACAATGGCACCTTTATTAGTGTTTGATTAAATAACCCACATGGTAATTTTGGTGATGGGTGTCTTTCAAATTTTGTCACAGACCTAATCATAAAAAAATGCAATTTTACTTTGTTTTGTAGGATAATATTTTGCTTAATTAAGGTTCAAAGTCAATGCTCCGTATGATTGGAGCAAATACAAATGTTCATTTCTAAGAATCCTTTTTTACCTGGTAGTCCTTACCAAAATAGGAAGCAGGTTGGTCTGCCTCCTGGGCAACAGATCATGGACTTATGATCTGGAATACTGTATAGGCATTGGAAGTCCTGTGGATGATGAGTATTTAATCATATTTTGAAAAGTCTAAATTATACAAACTAAAAGAGATGATGAAATTGGACATTATTTTTTAAATTTTAAGAAACAAAAACATCTAATGCAAATGGATACAATGATATGGTTATAAATATATATACAGTACATATATAACTGAAAGATATATAATGGGCTGATTGCAATAGTCATCTCTGGATATAAAAAATCTATTAAGTAACTGTATTTTCCTTTAGTTGTCAAATATTTATAATGCATTTTTTTTAAGAAATCAGAAAGGAATTAACAAGAATAAAGTATTTATATTCAATATGTGGTATTATGATTTTTACACTTATCTTTTCACCATCAATTGCCTTACTAGTATAAGGTAGGTGATACCAAAAGAGAATTCTGTTTTTCTATAGCTGTCCAAACTAGCTGAATCTGTAATGAACCATAAAGTTTGAGAGACCCAACCAATGACAACTTTGTCCTGATTAAAGAAAATGGGATTTATTTATTTTAAAAGTCTGTCCAAACTGCTATTTTTTTTTTTTTTTTTTACATCTTGATTGGCAAACTTCTATGAAACTTTGAAAATTTCTTTTTACCATCAATCATCTTTTCAAATACCCAAGGATCTAACGGAGGCTGTTCTATTACATTAATGGAAAAAAACATACACTCTGATCTTAAAGTCAGGGATCCCCAAGTCAGTCTCCCTTCCATCTGATTCTATAAAAATCAGACACATCTTTGTCTTCTCACAATTTGAAAAGTGATGATAAAAAATAAATATCTGGAAGAAAGGAAGAAGCCAAGAAAATATCATGAAAGATAACTTCTTCGTCACACATATGGAGCACTTGGTAGGCTAAAGCTGTGGGAATAAAATTTGTTTGAGAGGTCCCTCTGGGAGACTGAGAATTAGAAAAGATAATTGTTCAATGACAGACATGAGTAGATAAATTCCTTGAGGCACAGAATTAGCTGCAAGAGCAGCCAAAGGTCTTCACAGAAACACAGCTCATTATGTCCAGACAGATTTGTATGCGTTGTGGACACATGAATCATGTTGATCTGCAACAGATTGTTGTCGAGAAAAGTAGATCAGAGATAAACATAAAAAACGTCACCTGAAAAATGTCTCAAGATTTTTGAAGTCATTGGGAATGAAGAGAACTCCTCTGTGCCGGGGGTCCATGGCAGTAGATTGACTTATGGAGAGGTTCGGTCCCCTTAGCGGTCCTCGCAGAATGTAGAGCATGACCCCTTAGAAAAACTTCTGCGGGGTCGCCTTATCACCCTAGAGCAACTCCAAGGAGAACAGAGTCTGAGTCGTGAACTGATCCACCTTGCCTTGCTAGAGCTGGGATACCTGACGTGGAATCTTATGAAAATGCATAGTAAATCATAATATCCTGATTCTGAGCCAACAGGTGGCTCATTTGGAGACTTATCATGGTCACTTTTCATTTATTCATACTCTGGTAGAGGGTTCACTATTTAATGCAGAATTCTCAATGGGCGATTGGAGACGCTACTGGGGAAGGAAGCTTTGACACGTGGTCACCTGCTAATCAAAGGCTCAAGTCCCAGGTTTGCTAATAAAGCCTTAACTCGGGTTTTAGAGACTAGCATGGCATATAGAATAAGGGCTCAGGGTTCAGGTCAGACAGTGACTGGAAGGGAGAAAAGAGGGATTCATGGGATTGCTTCTGGGAAACAAAGATATCTACCTTTATTTCAAGATTTTGCCTGAGGCCACCCTGACCTTGCCATTCAAAATCATCTTTTCTGTCATTTTGACATATGTAATGCCTTGCAGACTCTGGAGATAAGTTAGTAGGTAAGTTTAGAAGATGATTCCTGACACGTTGTTTTAAATTAGTAAGAAGTAAATAAATATGCCACATCTTCTTGTCACAAATCCCCAACATGAGCTATAAATGTATGGCATCATGTATTTTAAAAAGAAATTTGCTCTCAGTCAGTTGAGTCCAATTTACTTCATCTTTTGGTGCAGTCCTTTATGACTTCTGGGTTTTCTCTCATTCTGTCCTAATGAAAGTCCACATTCTATGTCTATATCGTCTCTGCCATTCCAAATAGAAGTGCATCCCTACATCCCTAACATTGCATGTCTGTGCTTGTCATTTAGCTTGCACCAGAAATTCCCCCTTATTTCAATGTAGCCTTTGTATGAGCAGGTAAAAACAAAATAAAAAGAAAAGCTAATAAATGTAATAAATGATTCAATTGCATGATGACACCTGTGTGGTACCTTTATCCTCATTATTCGTTTCCGCAGACACTGTCCATTACTTTGTTTTGGTCACAGAACTCTATTGTAAGTCTAATAAATTGTGCCATAAAAGTAAATAATCTTATAAAACATGCCATTGCACACTGAAAATAGTTTTGCTGTAAATTTATGCATGTTTTTATCCACTCTGGCAAGCATGCTGGAATTCTACTGTTCACTTTAGGTTTTCCAGAGGAATAGGACTCCAATCCTTATTTCTTGTGAGCTTCGTTCGAATACATATTAGACTGGCTCAGAACCAGCACATTTTTTCTTGGTTTGATTGTGGAAAACTGATTTAGTTGATAAGTGCATATGTGTGTGTGTGTGTGTGTGTGTGTGTACATACATATAATTTCTGAAATCACCTTCTAAAACTCCCTGCATGCTCACTATAAAATAGAAAATTAATTTTTATTCAAGTAATTCAGGCACTAAATGCATTTCCTTCTGAGTGTCCCATAGATAGGAGCAAACTGCGTATTTTTATTTTAAACTTCTGAATAAGAGATGGTTCCAAAACATGCTCATGTGTGGACTCTAAATTTTCATATGTTTGGAAAGTTAAAGAATTACCAGTGCTGCTTAAGATTAAAAAGCCATATCTGTAGTGGTGTGAATCAAAGAAGAGTAGACTCACTTTCATATGTTCTACTACTAAAAAATAACTTTAGATCCTTTTAGCTAATGACCACTTAATGACAAGGTGAGTGTTAGAGACACAATCCCATGTGGGATTGTGTCTTCAATCATCTCTTACAAGGAGTGTTGTCATCAGTATGATAACGTATTATTAATGCCTTTGACAGGAGAGAGCTGTCAGGCAGAGATTTCCACAAGCTGCTTCCAAGGTAGGGAAATGCATAGAAATGAAGAGGGGATCCCAGACAGTCAGATCACTGGGGTGGTTTGAGAAGGCTCTGAGTGTCTTGGTTTGCTCTTGTTCCTACTTTCCAAAGAAGGCAAAGAACTGCTAGGCATTGCTTGACCATAAAACATAAAAACAGTGACTCAAATACAGGAGTGCCACCTAAGCTGTGCAGACCCTTAAGGCGTTGACCGTAGTCATAAAAGTCACTGTGCATTCTGAGCCTGTCATCAGTCCTGGTAGAACCCAGCTATTTCTTTTATCTTAAATAAAGCTCTCATGTGAGTGCTTGGTTGGCACTCCTTTTTGGTGGTCTGCTTGATTCCTGGGTCCTTCACAAGTCTGTATTCCTGCTTCAGATCCCTTCCTGTTTACTGAGGCTGAACATAACCCTAAATAGAATAAGGTAAGGACTACCTCCATTTCAATATGCAAATGTCATCCTTATGAATGTGCATGACTACTTCTGACTTTCCAATGATGCAGATCAATGGAGTAGAGCTGATGGTTCATTAGCTAAATGCTCTGCACAATTTGTTAGGAGAACGCTGCCTAACCTGAGAAGTTGCAGAGCAAATTACCAACCAGGGTTTTATGTGATGACTCTGAAATGAATCTTGTAGCATAAGCTCAATTTCTCCAGAATACTGGGAAAATGTAGTGCTCAATTCTATTAAATGTTTGAGATACCTGAGAGAGAGAATGTACACATATAGAATATTGCATTATATATTTTGAATAAATGAATTTGTCATATGTCAAATTATATTTAGGATGCATGCTCTTATAGGTTAGTAAATAATACATATTTCCAAAGACTCCTTCTAGTCTATTCTAAAATTTTAATGGAATTATATACATTTAGTATTAAAACTAGACAAGAAATAGTTTTATCTCCTTGATAACTATTCTTTTATTAAGGGTCATCATTGACAATAATAATTTAGTGTACTATGCAATAAAGATAGAATATAGAAGATTCTTGATTGCACATAATTGCTGCTAATAAACATTGCATAAAAGAATAAATGAAGTCATTACTAAATAAACCTCCAAAGATAACTACCTTATTTATATGGTATATACCCTATCATAGGCTAAATTTTAAACACTAAACCCGGTCATTAAACATAAGAGGTCCTTCATAAATATTTGTTGAAACGTATTGAGTCTGAACTATTTCATGATGCCTTTGGAGCAATGTTTCTGAAGAGCAGTCTGAGGAATTCTATTTCTGCAGCAAGACTGGATACAGGCTACAGTAAGTTCTAAGATCACATGCTCTCAATATTCTGTTACTCTTTTGGATACTTTAACAGCTTCGCTTGAGCTATGATATTTTTACAGTAAAGATCCCTTTAACTTTATCCATGCATTTCTCAAGTATGATTGACCAGACTCTTCTTCCTTCTTCTGAAGTCTGAAGGAAAAGAGCAGCAAACATTTCCTATAGCCCAGTCTGAGAATGAGTCTTCCAGATGCCAATTCCTTGAAATAAGAGTTCTTGATATTCCTTTATTTAAATGAATGTTATGTCTTTTCAAACTATGACTTTAATCCATCCCTTATATTTGGGTTCTCTGCAACTCCTAGTTTAGCTAATAAATAGGGATACTCATGTAATTTATTTTCCCAGTGTCCTCAACATTATCATAACATGGCTGAGTTTCATGATGGCATCTTTGATAATAAAGGCCAGTGCTTAAGAAGAAAATAAAAATAATAGGAACATTTTTCCTTGTAATATTTGAAATGTGTTTTAATGTACACATTTAAAATGCTGTACTTTGAAAAATAGATAATAATTGAAGATATATCTGTGTCTATCTCACAGAATAGTTCTTTTTGAACTTTTTAAATATGTTTCCTGTCATTACATACAATCAAAATAAAGATTGTTGTAAATAACTCATTATAAAATTACTTATTATATTTTGCTCTTGGCGCAAAAGGTTTAGCTAAGATCCTTACATGTTATATCAGTTTGAACAATGTTTTTAATGTTTCCTTTATGCATTAGAAATGCATATACTCAGTGTATTTTTGCTTTGTATGACTGAGGGGAGAATGATGGATTGAAAGCATCTACTCTTTACAATCAAGGACCTAGGTTTAAATCTTAGATTTGCCACAGAAAAACTGTATGTCTTAGGTTAGCTATCTAATATCACAGAATCTGATTTCATATTGGTTAGAAAACTTAGATGTACTCTGAGTCTACCTTATCTTTTAAGATTGAAAGTTGTTGGCTCAATATTCCTATATAACCACAAAGGAAACGTAAAACAAATCTCAAGCTTTCTATTTATCATTAGTATGAGATGAATTGTGTATCCCCACAAATTCACATGTTGCTCCTATACCCCAGGACCTTAAAGTGTGACCAGAGATGAAGACAGGATTATTACAGAAGTATTTAAGTAAAAGTGAGATAATTTGGGTGGCTCTAATCCAATGTGGTTGGTATTCTTATAAGAATAGGACATTTGGACACAGACACAAGAAGATAATATGATTATCCAGGAAAAGATGTCCATTGTCCAAGGAGCAAGGTCTGGGACAGATCCTTCCCTCTCACCCTTAGAAGAACCAGTTCCACCAACACCTTGAACTTGAGCTTGGATTTCTAGTTTTTCTAGAGTGTGGAAAATAAATCTCTGTTGTTTTTTTTTTTAAAAAAAAACCTGTGTGTGGTGTTTTATTATGGTAACCCAAGGAAACTCACGAAATCCCTGAGGGTCCACATGCAGTGGTCCTGTCTGACTTCAATGCCCAGAATTCAGTAAATTCTCTAAGGAACACTTGCTCTTTATTTTCTGCTTTGTGCTAACATAAATAAGAAAGCAATCCAAAATCCTGGGTTTTGTTAAGCTGCTATCATGTAATATATGATTCCGAAGTTCACAGAACACCACCGCTACTCAGGACTGCACATAACACCCTCCATCACTGGCAGCCCTTCACTTGATGCCCCTGGGAATACCTTTCTGCCACATTTGTAGATTCCTGCTAACTGTATCTGTGCTATTTGGATGTGATCCCTGCTTTCCAAATCCACTTCTCCCAAATCTCTCAGCTATTGATTATCCTACGTCACTTCTCTTTAAATCCTTCCAAGTAACTGCATTCCCTGCATTTTATTGAGCAGAACAATGTGGCACTCATTTGGGCCTGGCCCTCCATTAATAACCATCCCTGCATTTCCCATTCAACACTCAAGAAGTCTTAGCAAAAACTTTGAAACACTTGCCTGGCTTTTCTTCCTTCTATCTTCATAAGTAGATAAGATTGGAATAAAAGTGTGTGTTCTCACTACTACGAACCATTTTCTTGTTGAAACAGCTATGTGTCTTTTCTCACTGCTAGAAACTCCTTGGTGGGTTGAATTGAGGACTGAAGATAAAAGGTCTGACATGAAAGCCCACTGAATGAACAATGTAATTAGATTATTGACTGTCACACATCTTGTCGACTAAGACTGTTTTTACAGCAAAGATGATCTCTGAATCGTCACTGAAGGATGCACAGGAGCTTTTGAAGAAGATAAAAGCTGATAGGTGAGGCTGACAAATACAGCGCAGGGAATGGATGCGCATGCATTTCCAAAAGTTATGAGAAGTTAGGAGAATGAGGTTAAGACAAGCGTTGACGGTTGTGTTAGTCTGCTCCAGCTGCCATGACAAAAAGCGCAGACCAAATGACTTAAACACCAGAAACTTATTTCTCATCATTCTGGAAATGAGTTGAAGCACAAGATGACGGTGCAGATCAAGTTGGTGCCCAGTGAGAGCCCTTAGTAAGAGCCACACACTCACTGTCTCCTCACCCAACAGAGAAAGGGTGCATCCTCATATCTCCTCCTCTTCTTCTTTTTTTTTTAATATTTTGTATTTTCTAACTGAAGTAACATTTTCTGATGACATTGCAAAGACAAAGGTGCGTTATACAGATGTCCCATCTTAAATCTTCCCCATGTTGTAAGGGCACTAGCTCCATCACATTAGTGACCGCTAGTAGCCTATTTAATTCTTGTAGCAGACCCTTTCTTCACATCAGGGTGTAGGACTTCAGCATCAGTTCTGGTGGGGCACAGTGCAGTCCATCATGTCCCACCCCCAACTCCTCAAATTTCATGTCCTCCTTAAATGCAAAAGGCTTTCATTCCTCCCCAACACATCCGAAGTCTTAACTCATCGTCTCATCTACCTGCCTGTATCACTTAGAGGAGAGGGTCAAGGTACAATTAATCCCAAAGCAAAATTCTTCTCCGGCTATGAGCTTGCGAAGCCAGACAATTCATGTGTTTGCTAAATCCATGGTGGGACAAATAGAGAAGAGAATTGCTCCTTCCAAAATTTAGAAATTTTAAAATAAAATAAGTGACAGATGCCGAGAATCTAAACAAGGACAATGCCATCATATTTTTATTATAGGGAACTCATGTATCTAGGTGTGTTGTTGATAGCTTTAACTTCGATTTGTTGCAAAATCGTTTGACTTTGAAAAATAAGTCAAACGTGTAAGTACTGATCAACAACTAAAGCTGAAGGCATTCGTGTCGCCTGTTCACATAGGACAGGCAGCATGAAGGCCTCTGCCAGTCCATCTAAAGAGAAGTGCTGTCCAATGAAAGCAAAGCAAGACCAGTCCCGGAACAGGAACCTGCTCCAGTCTCTTCTGTAGCTTCTCCTGCAGTTTAGTCTCTTGTTTCCCAGGCTCCTGGGACAGAGAAAGCCTGAAACTCTGTGAGGCACAGAATCAGGATGAGAAGGGGTGGGAATAAAAATCAACAGATGGGTATTTAAGCCAGGACATAATACCAGAGACAGAAGAACAAGATGAGGCAAGGGACCAGACCAGGACTTCAGTGAGAGCTGTGACAAGTTGAGCAGCAATAAGCCGAGAAAGAGAAAATAAAGGTGTGTAAGCAGGAAGAGATTAGGAAGAGGTAGCTGAAAAGGACAAGCTGGGCTCTAGGAAGGAAATGCTCTGTAATTCAACCTAATTCGCTGAGACCCTGTCTGCGGATTATCGATTCCTCCCGCCGTGGTTCATACACAAGCTCGTAATAATGTGAGCTTAAGACTGCTGCCTGACGTGTACGAACCTGACCCTGTCACGGTAATCTCTTCTGTTGTCTCCTGCCCTGTCAATTGTTTGAACAAAGATGTGTCTCTTCATGGCATATGGATTTTCTTCTTTGCTGCGATGCAGCTAGCTGTGTGCCTGCCAAGTCCTCAAACTGCACAGGCGTGATCCCTAACCTTCATTCTTCTGTCACTAGAGGCAGCCCAACAGATTCAGTTAGTGGCCACCCCACCCCAGTCCTTCTCTGTGGCTGCAGGGGCTGTGGTTGGGAGCAGACACACATTCTCTAAATGACTAAGAAATCACATAAAGCTTATTGTACTCCAACAGGATGGACATCAGCATGCTGTTACGCATTACCCGCTTGGCAGTATTCAGCACGCGTTTACTCATCTATCCCAGCAGTATCTTGTCTCCAAAACAGCAACGACCGCATCCTACATCCCCTGGCCTGTCGTGTACACAGGTAAAGAGGAGCAGAGAAGAAGAGAATAACAATGTGCAGCCGTAACTGCTGAAACGTCTCAGGGAGAAGAACTTCAGCGTGGAAGCCCTGTCTCCTGACCCCCACCTCGTGTACGCTCAGCCTGCACCAGGAGTTGACCGATACTGTGTCCTTGGCCTTAGGTGCCTGAGCTCTCCCCATCCCTCTTCCTTTCTAACCAACATCTCCCAAAGGGAAAGTTTCTGACCCAAGACCCTGCAAAGATGCTTGTTCCTGATTAAGGCTTTTCTTTTTCTTTTGTAAGGAAGGTTATAGGAAGGAAGGAAGACAAGCAGATGCAGGAAGGAAGAAAAGCATTTTATTTGTTATATTTAGTCATTCATCTTGGTTGTTCCGACGCACCCAGGACGAGAACCCAGGACCTTGGGATGTAGGTGGACTGCGCCCAACCTTTACTCTAACAGGCACACTCCAGTGAAGATTTCTCATTCTCTTCCTTCCACCCCACCCTGCCCCTTGTACAGTTTAACCCTCTTAGATTTTGTAGATACCATCAGGCATTTACCTCCAGTGTTTTCCCTGTCTATAGTCAACCTGCAAGCATCTGTCAAAGAAGAAGCCCTATGTACACATTTGCAAATTGAAGATGTCAGTAGAATGAGCTTGCATATCAAAAACACATCATACCAATTATTCAATTGTTGTGTCTAATAACAAGAAGTAAGTGCTGCATAATTTAAGATTGACGTGTTACAATACATTTATATGAACACTAATGTTATTTAAATCCGGGTAGGTTCAAAACCATAAGAGCTAAATAGGGCAGTTGAAATGAAAAATGCCAAAAAGAACACAATTAAGCAAAAACTCAGAAAGGGTGCCTCACTGTAAAGCAATGGCATTTTTTCATCTATGAAAGAAGAATATTGATTTAAATCTTTTTTTTTTACTGCTTTAGCAGTGAAGTCTCATTTTTAGTTAAAAATATAGCCAATATAGCATCTCAAAATATAAAAAGAGTTGTAATCCTGGGTGATAGCTCTGTGCCTGGTGGGGGACCCATGAGTCCTTGGTGAAAGCAAGGTCTTCATCAATACAATCTTGAAATTAGCACATATGGTCTTAAGGTATTTTTGGTCCTCCACAGCTTTGCATCAATCAGAATTCCAGCAGTGGGTGTGGTGACACACCATTGACTTGACAGGTGAATCTACTTTCTTGAAAATTATCCTGTATTGCAAAATAATGAAACAGTAATATTTTTTTAAGCTTGAATTTGATCATAGACCATTTCAGTAGTTGGTATATTACTTGCTCACCAATTTCTCAAATCACTCTCCAACTGATTCCTAGTGTTTTTGTTTTTCCCCCCACTGGTCTAAATAGTTGATGACATGTCACTATTAAAATATTACTGTAAGTATAGAAACAAAAAAGTCATTTTTTTGACTTATTTATGTCCACCCAAATGTATCTGTTTGCCCAGAGCTAACCCGTTATTCAATGAATCACCCACTAGAAGTTTCCAGAAATAGATAAAATTCCTGAAAGAAATAAATTGATAGTCAAAAACATGTCCTCAAAATTTCACCCTACACTTGCGAAAAAAATGTGTCAGCCACACTGGAGTCCAAAATAATATCTTAAACATTATAATGAATTTCCCATTATCGATCCAATCTAATTTTAACCCCCATCTGTAAAACTAGTTTGTAATAGTGCTTATATTAGAGTTGCCAAGCACTTTTATTCATCTTTAGAGCTTTGTGCATTTTATGTTCATCGTCTGAAACATAAAACAATGTGTCTGGGAAACAGAGTCAAATTTTGCATTCACAGTCCCTTGCAATACGTATAAGCATCAAACTTTGAAGCTACAGATTTGGTGTTAGAAACTTACTAGGAGAAAAGAGTTTGGAATTGGACCAAATCAATAACTTTCAAATAGCAGTAAAACAACATTCGTGAAAGTCATAATGTGTGCAGGTATGCACATCCTTAAAACAGAAGAATGTTTCCTATTTACTGGATGTACAACAAGATCAAAGATTTTGTCTTAAATACTCTCAGTAATTCTCCCAGTGTTTGAAGACTTTCTTTGTGGTAGAGGTCTGGTTATTTTTTTATAAGAGCATAAAATCACTTGCAAAATCAACGACTATATTAATAGCATATTTAGAACCTTAACCAGTGCTTCCTAACATTAAATTTTACATTCAAGGCTTTGATATAAACCATGTTTAAAATGTTGAGGCTCTTGTCTAACTTTATGAATGCAGCCAGCCAACATTTTTTGCACGCCACTCCATGCAGAATATCATAGTAAGTATAAAGTCTTAAATGTTCAACTCATTTTCCTAAGAGCTTTGGAAAAATCTTCAGGTTCCTTCCCAAACTGTACGCTATGATTAGTAAATCTTTATGTTCGATAGGCATCTTACATATATCCTCCTTTGTGAGCATGAATTTTAAAAGTTCCAAGAGTACACTTTCCTGTGTGACTTCTGCATTTTCTGAAGAATAAGTGTCAAGATCAGAGTAGGCAGAAAGCCCCACCTCAAATGTTTAACACACAGGCTGTGAGTCCTGTGTCTGACATGGATGATTCCAACATGATAATTCAGTATCTTATTATAACCAATATCTGCTAACTAATTCATCTTCCCAACAAAGCTTTAAGTCACACATATTTCACATTCATAGAACCGATGAGATTTCATTTGTACAGAACGCACACTTTTGGAAGTTATTAAAGAAGTGAAATCCTGATAAGAGACCTGTCTACCAAACAACAGTTGGTCAAACATAAGATCGTTGCAGATATGAAGGCCCAGTATCCCAATTCCACATGTATAATAAATGTTTGTAGCCACAGACATTTTCTGGACGCGGATTTAAGAGTATTTCTGTATTTTGTGTCCATTCCTTCCAATTCCTCTCTTGTCTATGAAAAAAGGAAAAAGAGGAGTGAAAGATTCTGTAGAATAGAAGTGTAGTCTTCTCCATCCCACCCCAAACTCCCCCACCAGGGAGAGGTTTAGGTGCTCAGTGAGAGGGGTGTTTATGCTAATTCACAGGAGAACCATTGGAAACCAGCAGGTAGCCATTAAACAGTATTTGGTCCATTTTTGACTGAAACCTGAGGATTTTGTTTTGTTTTGTTTAGCACCCATTTTATCAGAAACAGCTCTTAGTAAGAAAGTGAAAAGGAGGGAGAGGAGATGGAGAGATTGAAATGAGATTCTGTGGTAAAAAGATTTTTGTCTCAAATCCTAGTTCAGCCCAGATGCAACTAATGGTTTTCTGTCCAAGAGGGCAATTTTGTCCAGAATGAAGCATTCCGAAGTGTTCATGGGCTCGACATAAATATTTATTTAAAATATAGCACAGATTTCCTGCATTTAATTGCGTTTTAAGAGGAAAAGGAGAATAGCGCAGAAGTCATAAGCAATGGCTGGAATGTCCCACAGTAGACTGTGTACCTTTGCTGAGAAACGAAAGTTATATTATGTGCTAGCTTTTCATCCCCTGCATGTTTTTGCCAGCTGCAGAGACATGTCAGATGCCATTATTCTGCAAATTTTACTCCCTTTCTCAATTGCTAACCTCTTGTTGACAGTAATCAGAACTTGATGGAGGGCCCTAAGCAGGTGTTATATGATAGTCGGTGCAAGTGTGATATGGCAAGTGACAGTTTTAGTATTATATCCTGTAGGATGATACATCATCAAATAATATTTCAGATAATCCTTAGTCATTCAGCAGAAATGTAATTGTTACACATCTAATAATATTTCCAGATGGCACAGGGAGTGAGGTGTGGGCTAAAAATAAAGGAAGACTGGGCTGAAAAAGTGAGGTTAGAGAACAGAACACTGCAATAAGGAAAATTACCAAACACGTTGCAGAATTGCAAAAGCTCTTCAAAACTAAGGTTGCATAAAATTGCCCATAGGGAAGAAGGGAAGAGAAAGAAGTATGCTTAGTGGTAGGGATAATGTATTGATAAAGTGGAAAGAGAATTTGAAATGCTCTCCTCAATAAGATCTATTATCAAAGGGTGAGATTTTCAATGAAAGTGAGCCATGTTTTTCTTTATACATTTCAAGATGGGGTAACAAATGGGTAGGAATGAAATTCATGCAGCCAACATCCTACGACATGCTATTCTATTGTTGTCCACACATCTTCCTTTTTCAAGCGCAAACTTCAAAGACGTTATCATCAGAATTCACATATTGTCATTATGAATACTTGCTTTTACTCACCGGCACTGTTTTCCACCGGCACTGTTTTCCACCGGCCCATGCTCACGTTTCTTTATTGATTGGTCAAAGTCCTGTCATTCTGAGAGGTCGGCGCTTTCACTGTAGCAGAGAGCATGCCCTTGACAAGCATTAGACCTTTTCAGTAATTATTGTGCTCATTTGATAATCAAGCATATGACACCGACAAGATGTATTTTCCAAATTTGCACGAAAGTACTTAGTGAACTAACATTCTATGACACTTAGATAATGAAATTTTAATCAGTGAAGACATTTCATTTCATGTTTTGGAGAATAAGTTTTTCAGTCTCTAGAAGCAAAGTTGATACTAAAGGTCTCATTATTTACTTCTAAATTTTATACTACAGTTTTGAGTCTTTATTTCTTATAAAGTGGCAGAATTTTATCGCTTACTTGATAAGCCATTTCTACTTCCCTGAATTTTGTTTTCCCAAATGAAAGAAGCAAGACAGACAAAATCAGAGAGAGTGCCATCTTGATACCTTTTTATTAAAAAATCAAAAAAGTAACTCAAATCTTTCTCTTTGACAAGAGAAATGAATAATTGTGACTTTGAAGTAGGTAGTCTGATGAAGTTTTTTCAGATATATTTTATCTATAGCTTAAATCTATAGCATGAAGTGCCATATATACACACACACACACACACACACACATGCATGTGAATTGCCATTTTTCCTTCTATTTAGAAATGATAATGGGTTAAAGTCTTCTAGTGTAAAAATTAGATAACTTCGTCTATTTTTTATCTATCTTCTAAGCATCTCTTTGAGTTAGGAATAAAGAATGTTTTCACTTTGGCAAGTATGTGAACAAATTCATCGTCTTGGATAAGTTCCTAAGTGCTTGTATCAATTCATCCAAGTCTCAAATCAAATAGGATAACCAGAAAGAAAACTGAGAATAGTGCCTCTTTTACAAGTCTGTCTACTACATGAGACCTCAATTTGTATGAATAGGTTAGTGATTTTATAAGTTTGTCACTATAAATGAATAAACAACTCCAAATTTTTTCATTAATCTAATAACAAAACAATACAATATTATCCCAGTCATTTTATACATTGAGGTCTAATTAGATATGTATTTTGTCTCTCTCATTCTATTTATGTACATGTTTGACGAAGGCTTCTGCATTGGGAGCAATGGTCCTGGAGGGCTGATAAGAAAGAATCTATTGCTTTCTCCTGAAGGTAAGGAGGGATCTTCCAGAGTCTTACTATTGGGTGAATCTAAGGTTAGGAGGTCACACTTCACATATTTAGCCCAATTTAAGATCTCCATTATGAAAAATAAAAATTATATGAGTGCACCTAAAATTGCTCATATTACAAACAGAAGAGCTATTTCTCTTCGCATTTCAATTTTATTGAAGCAATGCTGTGTCGTAACATTAGATGGGTTTAAGGTGGGCATCAGGATCAATCAACATCTGCATACTGAACATTAAGCTCTTCATCACCAGGGAAAATTCTTACTATATAAAATAGAGCGTGGTAGTGTTTAATAAGCCTACTTTTGTCAAAAGATCCCACATTGTTTTGTTTTCTTTTTTGGATGCTTATGTTCTAGAACTTCCATCTTTTGACACAAGATCTGTTGCTACTTGTATTTTGGACTCTGCAATTTGCATATAAAATCTAAAGGAAATGCTTTAAGAGGTTGCCTATTGTTTTCACAAATTGAGAGATTAGGGACATGTAACCCAGAGAGAGAGCTTCCTTTGCCTGGAGACACTCGGCAGTTACAACACGGACCTGGATGTAGGACCTTGCTCCTTGTCTTCATGTGTAACTTTGCTAACCAGGTCCGAGGCTGCTAGCTTTGAAAAATTGCTTAAGACAAACCAAGTAGGCATATTTTTCAAAGAGGGTAGTTTGATAAGACTATCGGGTTGTTTTTTTGTACGTCTATCTTCCCTTTTCTTAACCTGCACATCACTCAAGAACTGCATGCTTCGTGGTCACTATGGAAATGGTGCCTTGCAACTGTGACTGTGATGTCAGCTGCACCATCCTTATCAGCCAGCAGGTGACTGGGTTATGCATTTTAATAGTTAGCATCTTCATTAACTAATGTTATTTTCATAGCTATATTTCAAATTTATTTTTGATTTTTGGAATTTTCTTTTTTTGCCTCTTAAAGACTTCATTCTCTGTGGAATTAAGATGAGCAGTTCGAAAATCACAGCATTTATAAATCCTACATTATAGTTGTTCATGCTTCTACTTTACAGCAATTTCAGAACTTGCCTGGATTATGAAGGGCTGCCTTCCAAAGAGTGTTTTGGTTTGTTTTGTTTGGGCCTGAAAAATGCAGAAAACATGCCACCTTCATTATTTATTTAAAAATTTCCTCCAGTGACATGAGATCTACTTTTCTCCAAAGAAGTAGTATCATCCTCAGTTCACAATATACAAAGAAAGGAGTTAGCTGATATTAATTAACATCTTAGTTTGAAGCTGTACATATATTTATAGATGATTAGAAGCGATAAAAATTGTTCTGGAATTTACATTTTATCAAATATTATTTTCCTTTTGGAATTTCCATGACTGCATTGCGGCATATGTTTTCTGAAAAATATTCTAAATTTAGGTTTTCCAGTAGAGAGTATATAACACAGAAAGCAGATCTCTGTTCTGTTAAGAATATATTAATCAATGGTAACATTTCATTCAAGAATATATAAATATCCAGGGCAGTATGTATGACCAAAGCAAAATGCTTAGCTTTGCAAAAATAGAAAATAAAATAAAAGAAGAAATTACCGAAGGAAGGGTGGGAGAGGGAGAAAAGGTGGGAGGGGGAGAGGGAGAGTTTTTGGGTTTTATAGGTCAGATAGAGATGATAGATGTCTAGGACTGCTATGGTTGGATAGAGCAAGTGCCCCTCTAAAGAGATTTCAGAATTTCATTCCAGGTGTGAATAACCTCAGAACAAGGAGACTGTCTGCAAAGTACATTAGTTTTAAATTACTAATAAAAAACAGATTTTAGACAGGGCAGAGTTGGTATGGGAATTGCAATTCTAAGACTGCACATTATTGTTCACTTAGGGATATTGTGTTAAGTAAAAATAAAATGTCAAGAAGCAGTAGAAAGGCCAGTAGTCTTAGCATCTAACTCTGAAAGGAGTTCTGAGTGTGAACCTTTATACCCACAGGGCGTGAAGTCTGGGTGTCCGCCTGCTTGATCTAATCCTAAAATGTAAGAAACAAAGGCTGTTGACAGAAGCAAGTGATTTCAAGTGATTTTATGCCTTTTTTCCTAAGTCGTCCAATGCTGTTCAGACACTCAGGTGTTCCACAGGAGGAATGCAAAAGAGTTTTCATTAGCGGGGTCCACACGTCTGTATCCCTGGCCTGGAACAAAGCAAAACAAAATAACACAAAATATAACAAAACATATCGATGACACTTCACCTCCTCCCCTTTATAATATGGGTGTCTTATTAACTCCACTCATTAAATCCAAGTCTGTGGAAAACACTGATGAATTTTTTTTATATTTTATATATATATATAGAAATTTAACTGTAAAAAACACTGACACATTCGTTAATACATTTTTAATTGTTTCAATATTTTTAAGTACACATTTTATGTTGGTTTAGAATCATATAGAATTTATGAAACAGAAGCAAACGCAGACATATAGGGCTCCCAGGTATAGCAAGAAGATCCTGAAAGTCAGTGTCAAAATCACTGCATAACACTGCTGGTGACCTTGTGGATTAAATCAAGCACACTCCACATACATTCCAAGGTCCTATGCTCAAGTCCTGGGACCAGAGGGAAAAATCAGTGATGAACAAATAACTAAAATAAATTAAGCATTTCTTCCTCCTGTCCCTTCCTGCCTACCTACTTGCCTTCACTCCTACCTGCACCTTTCCTTAAAAAAAATCACTGCATAAAAAAGGAATGGGAAGAGATGTCCCACAAGGAACTGGAGGAGAATGCATTTGTTCGGCAAAGTATAAATGGAAACTGAATATAAGAGTATAATTGCTCCCGGAAAAGGGGGCTTACAGAATCCATGCACTGACAACACAAGAGGAGAAGTGGAATTAGTGGGAAGGGATGAAACTCCGTATTACTAATACGAAGTCTGATATATTTCTCCTTTGTGATATGAGAATGAATCTGTATAAAAACCCCAAGTCACTTTTCTTAATCTTTAGACATTATAGGTACTATCTGGTGAGTCTAGCTCCGTCCTGATGTCTTCAGGATGCATGCGATGTCAAAACCACGACTCCCTCAGCAAGTTCTCTACTCCTGGCACAAGGCATCAAAGTTGACTACAGTGTCTCCTGTCTCCTTGTGAGAGTCAGGCGACTCAATTCCTGGTTTGACCTTAGAAACACATTGGTGGTGTAAACCTCATCCATCAGATTGAGCCTGCCAATGATACCATACTAAAAACGAGTGAATGACACTGTGTTGCATATTTGAAAGGCGTCAACAGAATAAGTATTCAAAGTCCTCATTATAAGAAAACACTTTGCAGCTATGTATGGAGATAAATGTTAACTAGACGAAGTGTGGTGATCGCTGAGGTAGATTATTTTTACACCTAAACCTAATAGACGGTCATATATCCGTTATACCACAATAAAATGAAATGTTTAATGTTAATGTTAGAACTTTAAGATCAAACCCGTCGAGATCAATCCCTCAGAAAAGAGGGACACAAGGTTGAAAGAGTGGGAAGAATTAAAATTAAAAAATAAAAAGAAAGAAAAGCAACTTAGGATAAAACAATTAAGTCAGACTGTGGAAATACTTGGCACTTGCATATGACAAAGAGGCACCTTAAAACTCTGCTTTATCGTTGCTTTGAAGGTCAATTGGTGAAGTTATTTTAAAAATTGAGTATACTTTTCTTCTGTTCTTATAGATATAAAGACAGAGATAAGATAAATTATGGGGTACATGATAAGATTAAAGACCATATGACAATAGCAAGTGAAAAGTCAGCCAACGGAAACAGAGCTATCAACAAAGAAGTCACACTTCAGACAGACTTAGAATCATCCATAATATACAACTCAGGTTAAGGCTTTAATGAATTCAAAAGGAGCAGAGAAAGTTGGCTCAAGTTAGGATAAAAAAGATGAGGAAAAAAACTGAACCAATATAAAGTAATAACACCAAAATCAACATCTTCCAATTCATGTAAACTGGTCTAATATTCTCTTTTTCTCTCTAGCTCAGGAAAAAGCAATTGCATGGGTCTGAGAACTGGTGCAGATGAGCATGAGTCAGGAAAGGATGGGCTGAGTAATGTGTAGGAGAAGCTGCAAATCCCATCAGGCTTAACGTGTCTACCAAATGTCTGTTTAGGTTTCCCAACAGATGGAGAATGGGAACCAAGATTCATGTTCTTAATGAAATGTCAAATGAGAAGACTATGACTTTTTATGATAGGAATCATGAATTATGTAAGATCATTAGCTCATAGATTAAAACCCATAATCCTTGAGTCACAACAGATAGTGTCACTTTACCTATGTTTATGGTTTAGACACTCTGTATTTTCACCTCCCAATCCTATTCCAGGCCTGGCTTCCTTATTTAGCTTTTGTTAAGTTCTTAACACACTACCTAGTAACTCATCAGACAGTTCATGGTCTACACAGGCTGACAATACCATTGTCAGTTTCTTAAACTAATTTTCTAAATGTTTATTCTATCACACGAGTTAGAATAAACAGATCTACCATTTGATCTGGCCGCCCCAATTTTGGGCCTAAAGTCAGAGGACACAGATCCCATAATCAGAAGAAACTATCTATACAGCCAGGTTCACAGCAGCAGAGCTTCCAACAGCCAATACAGAGACACAACCTAAGTGTCGGTTAGCAGACGACTTGATAAAGAAATTAACTTTTCGTGTGATAGAAGTTAAAACTTGGCAAAGAAGAAAATATGCTGCTCTTCTTCTGCACACACCATGTTAACATTTTGGGGATAAATATAAACCAGGTAGAGAGTAATCGATATGAAATGATGATCAGCAACCCTAGAAACTCTAGCGACCCCGACCCCTGCCCCGGCCTCCTCTCTCTCTCAATCTGGAGCGGCTCCATCTTTACACCTTGACTTAACCCTCATTTTACTTTAAAACAGCTGCTTAGTCTCCTACCTCACATCAGGTATATATACTATACTCCACTTTCTCTTCATAAAACAAATGCTTTGGTCAACATTCTCTTCTCTTTCAGCAGTGAACACAATGTCTCATTGCTTCAGAAACATACTTTTAGAAAATGTCTAAGCTTACAGCCTGTTTCCTTTGTTGTTCTCACTTGATGCTGTAGTTTTTCTGACCCTAAACTTGACTCTTTAACTTTAGCTTTCATTGTGGAGCTCCCTTAACTCCTTTGTTCATGGTGTCACTTGCATTGTCCTCTTTGCCTTCAGATGCCTCATCCATAGATATTTTCCACTCTATCATTGTGCAGACCCTAACTGTGCCCCCACAAAATACAGGTATTGATGTCTACCCCCCAATGTGATTTATATTAGAAGATGGAGCTTTTAGAGTGAGAATTAAGGTAAAATGATGTCGAGACAGTGGGCCACAAGTCAATTGGGAAGAGAGGGCAAGGAAGGACAGGAGAGGAGAGGTTCATGGGAGGGAAGAGGAAGAGAGGAAAGTTGCCAACACCAACACCTTCATCTTCAGCCTCCTAAACTGTGAAAAAATAAATTTCTGTTGTTTAAGTCACCGTTCTGCGGCACTATGTTATGGCGACTCCAGTAAACACACACAATTATATCCCTATTTCTATTTCCTAAAAATTACATGCATCAGTGTTCTATTTCAGGCCATCTCTTCCCCATTTCTGAATTTACTCACTTTCTTTCTCTAGTGTTTTCTGTACCCACTCTCAAGCCTAAAATTATCAGCTCTATTCAGATCATTTGCAAATTGATATCATTAACCCAACATTTTTTACCAGTCCTTCCTTTCCAGTCTTACCAATGGATTATCTTCACCCATGAGTTGAACATGTCTAACTAGAACATGTCTAAAATTTAGTTCACCATTTCAGTTCCTCCAGTCCCTTCCCAAATTACTATCCACCCATTCATGATCATAATAAATTGTATCTTAATAAGCAAATATTCCTCTGTAAGGTGGTCCCTTTTATCATAACTTCAATATGCTCCTGTGACTAGTGACAGATAATCAGGCATCATTTCCTTTCAATTCCCCCTGACATCTCTCTCAAATCTGATTACTTTTCACATTTCACACAACCACTATCCAGCGTCTCAGTCACCATCATTTCTTGTCTTGGCAACAGCAACTCACTCCCACCTGGTCTCGCTTTCTCCATCCTCTCCTCCTCTCCATGCCCTAGTGATAAATATAACCTAATAATGTTTAACTCTAGCTTCAGATGCTTTGAATCTTTTCCAATATGTCTGGACTTAACTGCCTTTATATGACCCCATATGATGTACTTCTTTTCATGCCAAACTTTTAAAATTCATAGCTTGCCAATTCTAAATTTCCTTCAACTTTTCTTATTTTAAAAAATGATTTATCTTAAAATTTAAAAGGAGTAACACTGAAGCAATCAAAAAGTCAGCCCAGGTAATATGCTTTACCAGATTGGATGATGTGGAATTGAAATATAAAGAAGTTTGTAAAATATTGATACCCACAACAGTCCAGGCACTAGAAATATGGAAAAAGTGGCACAGAATAATGATAAGAGCAAATACTAGTGTAGAGACCTGGGAAAAATACTCTACTCCCTCTGACGTTCTTCTGTTGGTTCAGTAAACAAATTAACATCAGATAGACAAGCAGGAGAAAAAGTTCACATTAATGAGTACCTAAGGGGAATGTACAGAACTGCAAATTCTAAGGTATATGAGACAGACTCAGGACTTATATCCAATCTAAGAAATGTTAGTGGCTGGGACATTAAGGAGACAAGAGAGAGGTCTTCACATAGCAGGTGACTTCATATGACAAACTTTGCTTCTTGATGCTATTCCTGCCTGAGGACAACTTTGTCTGATAAAATGGTCCTCTCTGGCGAGGCCTCTATGATCTAGGCAATCCGTATTCTTTTTCATAATGGTAAGAGTATCTTCAAGGACCTGCAGAACTTTGACCTTGACTCCACAAGGTGAACCTCTCAAGGTATTGGAAAAAAAACCTGCTCTAGATTTCTTGGTAAAAATATTACGTGGATCATTTTAGACACCTAGTTTGTGTATTAGTATATTTCTTGATGACAAATAATTGAAATAGACTCCTGTTAATTTCACGGCAGGGCTAATTTCATAGCTCCCACTATTAAACTGGTAAAAAGGGAGATTAAGAGAAGAATCCAGCAAACACAGAGCAAGTGACAGAGTGTGTGAATTTCATCTTGAGAATTCTGCCTTTGGGAAGACTCGCATAAGCCACTACAGCTTTTATGTCTCCAAATTTCAGATAACTGGATATGAGAATCTGATTTTTTTTTCCTGAACCAAGTATTGACCCAGAATCAAATAATGAAATCCACCAGCAACAAACATCTGTATAATTTCTATGTTTATAAAGAGGTTATTCCCCCCAAATAATAATATTGTGCTACACTGGTCAGTGCAAGGTGTAAGCTCTTCTTTAAAGCAAATGCTGCAAATTATCGGTGCCAGGCACTTCTGCATTGGGGGGTGGGTGACTTTATAAAGGAGAAAGTGATATTGGGAAGGGTATAATATTAAGAGTGCAATTACATTCTAATTACCACCTGTGGAGAAGTGCAAACGTTTTCTTTTGCAAGACAACAGGATGCCTTCCATGCTTCTTTAAGATGATTTATTGCATAGCCTGAGCAGACAGGGGGAATCCATTTTTTCTACATTCAGAATGGCACTGCGGTGAGCACCTACATAGTTAACATTTGATGCATTTGAAAGGGGTATGTGTATTTGAAAGGACTCTGTAGGTTGTTTTGTCTTGGGAGATATGGATTTTGGCCTAAGGCATGCCCACCTGCTGGGACAGAAGTCATTGGCATGTTGTAGAATACACGAGGGTGCTGAGCAATTTTCTTCTGTGTCCTGACCTGCAAGTCCAAACTCTCAATACCCTGTCTCTCCAAACACCTTACCTGGGAGCTGCAGCGAGTCTTTTCTCATTGAAGGGGCTCAGAATATAAAACAGTGGGTCACAGCTAATGTCCTAAGTTGCATACACGCTCGCTTTGTATTTAATGCCCTCTTAGTACCGTGAGCAGATGCCTCCGGGGTCATCTGGTCTGAGTAGCACGCAGCTCAACACAGTGCAAAAATATCAAGGAAATCTGTATCACATGAAAACCCAAGCTAAATATATGTACACAAGTGATGGTAGGAAGCAAAGAGGTTTCATCTCAAATCAGGTGACTTAATTGCCTGTGCCTGAAGTCCTTCCCACCAGCCCTTGTTATTTCTTATTGAAATACAGGAAAGGTCTTGGAATCAGGCAAATGAAGGGCCCTAACGTCTAGTCTATGTGCCACATGCCAAAATCATCTGCTGCCTTGCCAGTTCACCAAGGTGCTTGAGTCATTCAGGAAAAATGCACATTGTTGAATTTAGGATTAGTGAAAACGGATCAGAAGGGAAGTGACTAAGGGGCTTAAACTATAAGAAAAATAATAACTTTAAATTGGAGCATATAAGGTAAGAGTTAGAAAGCTGTGTCTGTGGTTAAACATGTTGTAATGAGTCGCACACCTCCAACACTACATTTCAAAGTCTTTACTAAGTGAGTTGAAATCATCACAGCATGAAGTGCAGTTTCTATGTGGTCATTTGTCAGGTTTTCAAAGATGACACCACCAGTTTTTGGCATTTCCTCACAAGTTTGAGCATTGTCTATTCCCTTATGTAAAATTCTGACAGTCTGAAAGATTTGTTTCCTCTTAGGATATCTGGGATCACTCTTGGAAAGACCCATTGTATGAAGAGAAAGAATCGGTAATTAAATCACATTGTAAGCTTTGAGAATTTTTTTTTTCCTTTTGCTCTTTGTCTCTGTTCTCATAAATTCTGAGTAAAGCAAAGTTTAAAAGAAATCAGCATATATCTTCCCAATTAAAGCATGTGTAATATAGGATAGGGTGTGGTTAAAACTGAAATAGAAATGCTTGTTTAGCACCGGCTTACCCAGGATAAAAGTAAGACTATCACCCTCGTCAAGTTCAAGGTGACCTGCAGAGGTGCCTAAGACCTGCCCCACTGCAGAAGATGGCTTCTCAAAACCTGTTGCTCTGTCACATACAATTTCCATTCCCAATTCATAGTTGGAGAAGGCAGATGGAGTCTGAACCATCTGTCCCACATGCTAGCCAACACTGAATACTGCTCACTCTCTCTTACAAAAGCACAAAATTTGCATTTATCCCCTATGGCCAGTCTTATCCCACCACACATCGCTACAAGACCATCTGGCAAATGCACTCAAATAAATGTATGGGGATATATTTTTATAAAGCAAGATGTCATATGATAATGATACTATCTCCCAATATCCAGATTTCAGTTGTACTTAACCTTGTATTCTTTGTTTGGAATACAAATGACATAGCCACTGTAGAAGACCAATACAGTGGTCCCTTGAAGCATTAACAATAGAATGACTCAGTGATCCAGCAATACAACTTCTTTATGCTTATCCAAAAGAATACAAAATTCATTAATACTTGGAATTTATCATTGCACTGGTCACCAGAGCCAAGATACAGAAAAAAATACCTATATGTCCATCAATGGATAAAAGAAAATGTGTTATTTACATACAATGGGATACTATTTCTCTGGTAAGAAAGCAAAAAAATCAGTAATAGGCAATTCTATGGATAGAATTTGAAAACATTGTACTACGTGAATTAGGTCGTGGCAACAACTTGCAGTGGTGTGTCTTGCAGGAAAAGGGGGATGAGGACAAAGCAGATTCTTACGGGACATCTATAAGCTGAAAGTGGACTGACTCCAAGAAGGGACAGGTGGATCAGTCTGAGTCTCTTAGTCTTAGTCCAAGTATACAACTTCTGACCAAGGAAGACATCATTTAGACTGTCCAAGTTAGAGGAGACCAAGACGTGAAACTCCCCTCTCTTGTCTGCCCACAGTGACCTTGGTAGCTAAATTCTCTAAAGTAAAACAAGATATTATCAGTCAAAAATAAATAAGTACATAAATAAATAAATAAGCCTGTACTACTTGTTGAGGATGCTGAATTGTTTTTTGAGGTCTTCAAATTTGCAAGCAGAGAAGGGATATCAACTTTATCTTTTCTTCAGAAATACCGGTCTAAACATTGGAGAAAGCATGGTGACAGAGGAAGTAAGAATAGAGTCAGAAATGCCAAGTAGTCGTGACTGCAAAGTGAACTAAATCCACTAAAAATGGACTCATCTATAAAATAGAATTAGTGATTATAGAGGACATAAGGAAGGGGAAATTAGGTAAAAGAGATCATTTATTGATCCAATTGAGTTGGTGATGGTGAACTTAATGTATCAGATGCAGATGTTTATTTGCAACACTGCATGCCTTAAACCTACATAGTGTTATGATGCAATGTTCCTTCAACACATTCAGTAAGAATATTAATCATCTGTCCATCTATCTGTATGTGCATACAGAAAAAGAATGAGAGAATGGAGCATTCTGTTGTCTTCTGAGTCTAGTTCATGCTTTCTATTTACAAGGGCATGGTTAGAAAAGGAACACCCTTATGTTTTGAAACATCAAATTCAGATTCAAAATGCTGAGAAAAGATTCTCAACCCTTACTTCATGAGGGAATGACGGCTTTAAGACAGAGTTCAGCTAGCTTTTACTCTAAGAGATTTTGCAGATGAAGCCATGAAAGAAGAAACTTAACTGATAGGTGCGATCTCACCAGGCAAAGAGATGGAACTAGGAAATATAGTCACACCATCTGTATGTTAATTTCTCCTAAATTGTTCATTCACTCCCAAAGTTACAAAAGTGTGATGTCAAGATTCCAAGAAACCTAAGAGTAATCCAAAGCTAGGAAGACAGAGATCAGCAAGTAATTGCAGTATTCACTCTTCAAGTTTAAAGTCAGTCATTTGGCCATGGACATTAACAATTATCAATATTACAGATGCTCAGATGAAGTTACTGAGGGTCAGGGACTAGGAGAGAAAGCAACACATAGGAATAAATTATGCCCTAAAAGTGAGAGCAAATTCAAAGTGAGTTTCTGAGATTCCCACAAAGTTTCAAAGAATATAAGAACACTTGAAAAAACAAAACAATATGAGAAAAAATTTAAATGATCAATTACAAATAATCATCTAGTCAGAATAATTGCATATGTGTGAATAATTCAATACATAACAAAACTTAAATTGCTAGCATTCCGAATGAACTGGATGTAGTTGTGGAAATAAATCATCATAAAACAAAATCTAGAGAGTAATAAGGGAACCTTCATTGTTCTAGCTGCTGAAAAGGTATTTAAATAATGTGAAAAAAAGCTTTTGCCTACTTAAACATTGGTTGCCACTTCCAGTGTTCTTCATTACTATGTGAAAATCCATGTTATTTTGTATTTGTATTCTATATGTAAAAGGCTTGCTTTAATATTTCTTGCAGACCAGTTCTGGTAGTATGAAGTTGCCAGCTTTATATACCTAAAATGCCTTTATTTCGCATTTACTTTTGAAAGATATTTTTCTTTGATAAAAACCTGTGTTTTTTCCTTTCAGAGCATTAACGGTATTGGCTCGCAGCTCACTTGGATTTCTTCCTTATACTTCAATCCTTCTCCTTTTACCTCCAGATTTATGGTGTCTTTTTTTCTGAGACTTCTTTTAAGATCTTCTCTCTATCACTGATGTTCAGTTATTTGATTATGACATGTAGTTCTCTTCTTGTTTTTTTGTGCTAGTTTTGGGGTTTATTTTTGGGTTTTTTTTTTTTTTTGCCTCTTGTCTGTTATTTAACAGCTTTTATCAGTTTTAGAAGTTTTTGAACATCATTTCTTCAAATAGTTTATAAAATGGCTTCTTATGAAATCCAGTTAACACATGACAGAATGCTCAAAGTTTACTCATGGTCCCTCAGTTCTTTTCTGCAAAATTATTTTCTTTTTGTGTGTGTGTGTGTAGTTTTTTTTGCTCTTTCAATTCACTAGTTATTTTTTTTTTTATTTTGTAATATTCATTTAACTGATATTATCCAGCAATTTTCCACTTCAGATTTAACAGTTCTCACTTTCAAAAGTTTAATTGTGGTCTTTTTTGTATTTTTCAAGTCTCTCCTTAATATTGTGAATACATGAAATTCAGTTTTAACAAATTTTAAAGTGTCTCCTGAATCTAACATCAGTGCAAATCTGTAATTGAGGGATTGATTTCTCTTTCATTTGGAGTTAGTTTTCTTGCTGTTTTGAATACCTGATTAGCTTTGATTGGAGGCTAGTTTGACTGTTGCTTTCTTTGTTGAGTGCTGGAATTTTGTTTGTTTGGTTTCACTCAGAAAGGTTCTGCTGGCTTTTCCCTTTTTTTTCTGGGATGAACGTCTGTCACGTTGAAATGATGTGACCCTTTTGGATCTTGCTTTTATGATGCTAGATCTGGAGCACCGCCTATTAAAAAAGTCAACTTGCATTCTAGTGCAGCCAGACCTCCTGATGACCAAAGAGCTGGGACCTGTAGTTTTACAAGGTGGCTGTGGGATGAGGCACCATGTCTGGTCTTGAGAAGACACTGTCAAGCTTTCATTCAACTCCTTTGGAAATTGTTTTCCTCTGCCTTGGGTGCTTTCCTCACCTGGATGTGCCAATCAGTGCTTGATGATGACTCAAGGAGCCTCTTCTGCAGAGGCAGGTTTCTGTCCCAGTGTAGCTTTGTTGTCCCTGACACTGGTCCCGTGAACTATAGCCACTTTTTGGCTCCTGACACTCTGTTCACCTCATTTCAGAGAGGATCCTTGACTCCACCTGGGTTTCCATTCTCTGTGCCACCAAAAACGAATTCTCTCCAGGAAGACATATGGGGAAATGAAAGGTTCCTCCTCATCTCTTGCCCCAACTCTCATAATGTTTTTCATTATGTCATGTTAGAATCTTAAAAGTCAGCACTCATGTGTTTTTGACTGATTGTCATTGTCAAGGACTGAGTTTTGTTCCCTTTGTTCCATCTTGGGCAGAAGTTTCCATGTCTTACATCAGTTTTATGAGCAGGAAATTTTTAATTTAAAATTTAATTTACATACAAGGAAGGAGAGGAAGCCCCTTCCTCTGAACATGGCATGGAGACTTTCACTAGCACTCTCTCCTGGCAAAGCCCAACCTCAAATCAGTTTGCAAAGGAGAAATATCTACAGGATCACAAAAGGGAACTAAGATGGGTGACATGAAAACAAAGACAGTAATGGGGAAAATCGGATTTACTGTGGTATATTGGTGATAAATGAGGGGCCGCTCTATGAAATGATCTGGATGCATATTACAAAGTCAACATGGAATACAAGAAATCCTGCACGGGAAAGTATTACTCCATGACTTCATCTATATAAATATCAAAAGCAGGAAAAAACAGCTCATGGTGATAAGAGACTGTGATCTCCTTTAAGAGATACTAATTGAGAAGGTCTATGGGGAAAGCTTAAGGAGGCTTTTTGTTTTTTCTCTCCATTTATGAAAATGACCCTAGAGGACACGTTATAGTACCTACAAAGCAAGTAAGATGGGACAATATTTGATGTAGATCCACACATATGAATGACAAGACCATGTTTTAGATCAGTGTTAGAATTCAAATACAGAATTTAGCATGAGGGCTTCTTTGTGAGTGGGAACATGGACAGAAGTCACTGCTGAAAATCCTCCAATCTTGACTGAGAGCTTCGCAGGGGGTTGCTTTGTTATTATGCTTTATAAATGGCATCTGATATAAAAAACCTTCCCTTAAAAATTGTGGGAAAAATCTAAGGACACCAGAAAATTGAGCAACTTCAAAATATATGTAAAAGAGACATATTCTGCTTGTGTCACACTCGGCATTCAGAATAATTAAGAGTTGCTTTGACCCCCACCCTTGGTATCCTCAGTGGTAAAGAGAATTCTCATGTTTTCCAGTGCAGATATCCAAAAATGTATAGTAGATAAGAATACATCAAATTTATAAAAAATATGAATAAATAAACTTAACAAAATCAACTTGTATTTTATCATTTAGCTTAGGTTATATTTCACAAGTCATATTCTAAGTTTTATATTGATTCCCTGTTTTTTTGTTGTTGTTGTTTTTCCAAATCACAGTTGCAGATGGTTTATTTGAATAAATAATAAGACTGAGTACTATATCTCTGTCATACTAAATCCATTTTGTTCATTTTATTGCATGTAGAACACATAGCAGTTTGGCGTCTCTTTGGTCACAGACGTGGTGCAGCAGTGCTGACTGACTAACTACTCATTAAGATTGCAGGAGGCAACAGCTAATGGAGGGTCAAATGGAAACAGGCTGCTGTCAGGATACAATATTGAAAAGACCTCTTGAAACTGTACTTTAAAACACTATCGTGTTCACCATAAATAATGGAATTTGATAGAATATGAGAACTCCATTTATAAAAGGACAATTGTCAAACATTGTATAAAATTTGAACACATGAATTATGCTTTGATTGCTAACATTGAATGTCCAAACTTCAAGTCAGTTTATATTATCACCTGGAAAACTAGAACTTTCTGCTTTATTGATTTTGCATCTAAACATCATTCTAATACCACAGACTTGGCTCTTTTAGTGCATCTGTGTTCTGGAAGTTGCTTATTTGAAGAGAATGATTGGTCCTAGCAATAAAGCTAGGCCCATTCATTATGACTGGTGATCACTCTGATTCAAAGTTCACATGGAGGTAATCACATTGTTCTGAAATCTTTCAGATGGAATTTCCGTTTATACACATTTTCTATGATTTTATACTTGACTTTGATTATAAAAACATGACCAATTTTTCATGCAGCATGAAACAGAAGCTTGGAAAGTATCCAATGAGTTTGATCAATGAAGATTCCAAATGGATAATTCAGATAATTAGATAAAACTTGTCATGAATTGTTGATTTTAAAATGCTTTATTGCCAATTTAGGCCAAATCATCTTTCTATATTGGAGAGTATATTACTCTCTGTTCTATTTAATTGTATAATATATACTTGTATATGGTTTGAAAGTATTATATTTCGTTCAATTTTATTTTATGCTATCTGGTAGGCATAAAATAGAGGCTCTTCTGACTCCCAGGACCAACCCTCACCTCTGTCTCTCCAGGAAAAGACCCTGTACTTCCAGCCCTCCTTCTCTAGGTCATCATTTATTTTCTTTTCTGGTCTATTTCTTCTACCAGGAGGAGAGAGAAGAGCTGAAAAGTCATAGGTGATTTATGTGAAGGTGATGAGAGCCTTGAGACTTGGTTGTCCTTGGATGACTGACATAAACAGGATGGGAGACATAAAGGACTTCATTTGGTCATCGTCAGGTGCTGGTTGGAGTTGAACGTGTGTTGAGTGTAGGGAGGGTGGGTTGTGTTCTCTGCTTCATTCCTGTCAATGTAGGTGCAAAGGAAGGATGAAGGAGATGACCACCTTCCAACCATAAAACTCAGTGGTGGCTGCCAAGTGTTACCCTAAACTTTGATCTTAGGAGGTAAACTACATGGTATTTTGAGTGGAATCTATCACATGAGACAAGAGCACCATAACCAATTTGCAGAGTGACTTGGTCCAGGAATAAAGGGTGCTTAACTTGGATAAATAAAACACTGTAGCATGCCCATTGGAAAGGTATGTAAAGACGGAGTTTTCCAGGAGAAACCCAGGGTGTCCCCATAATGCTGTGTTCTCATTTCCATCCATGAGGAATTTTCAGAGGTGATTGAGAACTCCAGAAATTTCTTGGGAACCTCGAAATAGATGAGTTGAGGCAAACACATATCTGTGAGTACAATAGAAATGCATTTATGGAGACATTGCTGTATTACTTATCTAACTAGATAGGTTGTATCATTATTAATTAATGTATAGGCTCTCAGTCCCATGAGTGGAAATGTTCATGGTTTTTTCCTTTGAACTAGGGGTTAATGAATGTAAATGCTGAAACAAATCATGCAGCAAGATACTGACGCTGCCAGCAATGTGAGGATTCCTGGGCAAAATGCTGTAATAGGAAGATGGCTGAAAACTTAAAAGAATGGTTTATCCTCTCCACTGCCCATCAAACACACAGGTGTTGTGACCACAGACAAAAGAGACAAATGGATGTTATAGGAGAGAGAGCACCTTCTATTGGGAGTCACGATTCTTCACCTCCAATAAAAATAGAACACAAATTACCTTTGACTCACCAAGGAGGTCAGAAGAAAGAAAATCAACCTAGCCTCCAATATGGAGAAGATCATGTTTGCTTCTTGAAATCAGAGCAAAAAATAGGCCTTGGACATTGCCACCGATGAAGAAATAAGATAAAAATGAATAAAACTGATGGTGTAATAAAAATGATCATTTTAAAAATAACATGTTAAACAAATGAGAATAGCCTAAAAGCATGAATTCAATAAACCAAGAATGCATATATAGGGAATTATCAAGAGAAGTTGGAAAAGAAGGCAACAACCCCCAAGAGGAAATGCTAGAGCTCAACCACACTGATTTACCTAACTCTGGATTAATGGTGTAGAGTGATGGGTCTTAAACATTCCTCACAATCATCAGGAGGTATTGCTGAACACAAGCCAGTTGCCCCAGTTCCTGTGGCTGATCTAGTAGGTCTGAGGCAGGCTGAGAATTTATTTGCATTCCAAAGAACATCCCAGGTGATATTGCTGATGGTGATGTGGGGACCGAATTTTGAAGACTGCATTTGGGGGACAGAGAAAGAGATACAAAATGCTGTTCACAGGAAGAGAAAAATAAGTTTCAATGCTAAGCTGCAAATCCATGTCTGAATAAGCAAACCAACAAACAAGTACAGAACACAAGACCAATTAATGGTACCTTGAAAGGAATACAAAAATGGAAGAGTTATTAGAAGAGGTTATGAGAAAGAAGAAATGTTTTGATTTCACAAAAGCTTGGCATCTGAATTGCTTCAAGTACTTTTTCTAGATGTCTTTGAAATTGACTTTTGATCTATTATTCGATTACCAATGAAAGGTCCACCAGAAGTAGAAGTGTTTAAGTCCCTGGGGTGTCATTTAAAAATCAAAGTGCAAACATTTGTTTTCATTTTTTTAGTAATTCTTGAAGACCTAGGCAGCAATGGCAAGCCTTTTACAGGACAGAGAGGCAGGTGCTCAGACAGACCAGGACAATGATGAGGTGATCGCTCCCACCCAGATCTGTGGGCAGAGCAGACGTGTGAGGCAAGAGCTTCTCGTTCTGCCAAGTGGAACCTGCACTGAGACAGTGTGACGGCCGCACCTACGAACACACTTGGCAACGAGAAAAAGAAATAGCTCCTGTCGGTGAAATCTGGTCAAAGAACAGTTAAATAAAAGCAAATCGAGAATTGGGAAACCATGATAAAATGAGTTTGATTGGGTATGAATCCATTTAAATACAAGAGCAAGACAAAATAACTGTGGGAACCATAGTGACAGAATTGAACAACAATGTCGCAGACCTTGAAAATGTAAGACTGCATATAACTGACAGAATTGAAATGCGAGGAGGATGTGTGACTGTAGTAATGCCCTCATTTTCTGTAAAAGAGAAGCTAATATTGAGACGTGATGATAAATAAAAACACACTGACCACATATTTCAAAAAAGTGTTTTCTTAACATCAGAAAATATGAGCTAATGTGAAATGTCTTATTTTGTACTCAGTGAACACTTCTTTCTTTCATTATCTCTGTACTTCAAGTAAATTTAAAATAACAATGCAATTCACTACTTTAAAGGTGTGATATATCATGTATAACATATAACACATTTAAAACCATTAGATATTATAAATAACATTTAAATTTTATGTGTGCTCTCTCCCTGTCTACTGCCTTCATATATTTTCATCAGTGTACATTTATACAAATAATATTAAATGATGTGTAATCACTGCATTTCTGGTGTAGGGATAGGAGAATTTTTGTCCTTTTATCTTCTAGCAAATTTCACATGACTTAAATTCATTATGTTGAATATGTAACTTCTATAAAAGAACATTCATCTTCTTAGAAAAAAATAAATTAATTTTAGCAAAAAGTTTCTTGTGTGGGGAAAAAAAAAACAACTAACTGCACTGCCTTGAAAAATGAATTAAAGATCTCTTTTTTTCTGGGAAGAGTTTCAAATGTAAATTATTTAGTTACACAAACCATTAGATATAACTTCAGAGCATATGGTATTTTTAATTAAGTCATTGGAACTCTAGAGTATAATCATGCAAAGGCAAAAGAGCTTAAGTGTGTGTGTGTGTGTGTGTGTGTGTGTGTGTGTGTGTGTGTGAATTCACATTGGTTACTGTAGTGAAGTCCCAAATAAGAAAGGTAAATATTTTCAGATGGAACTTGGAGTATTGAAATAGTATCATTTGGAGAAACAATATGAAGCTTAGCAGTTTTAATACAAATTTTTACTTAATGGGGCACATTACTGATTACTATAATTTTGTAAGACGCAAAAATATATATTACAAATATTCATCCGAGCTGCCCTGTTCAGGATACAGAAAAAAAGAAACTCATGTATCTAATCTATCTTCTCTCCTGGGTGAGCCTCAGCTACTTTTATGAGTCACTGAATTCTGTGGCCTATACTTCAAATACCTCTAGGTTAAGGAAAGGTCACCAGTTAGGATAAAAAAGAGATTCAAAAAAATAATCTCTGCTTTAATTGCAAGTAATCAGTCAGAGATCTGATTCCAGACATAACACAAGAAATACATTTTGACCTAGAGAAAATTATGTTTCAAAAAAAAATCTAGCCAGTATTAATATCTCATGAATATATATGAGCAAAAAAAGAACTGATACAGGAAAAATTAAAGCTTATAGATATTGAATAAAATCAAATATTTCAACATAAGTCACTATGCAATATATATGATATTGTGTCATATTGTATGTATATATACATATGTCTCTATGCACACACATGTATGTTTCTTTATTACAGTGGAGTCTTATACTGATAATTATTTGTTGCATTTGCCTTATAATATTTAATAAAGTTTGTAATTTTTAATTTATTTCAGAAACATCCCTGTGTCATTTAGATACAGATATTATTCATGAAAATGGGTTAGACATATGAAGTTTCTAACAACGTTGACTTAAAAAATTTATGTTCCTCAGGTTGCAGAATGCTTTTCAAAGTGGAGAATGTTGACAGAAGGAAAAAAAATGCTGGTCAATTTAAAGAATACACATCACATCAGAACTGAACTGAATTTTGTACTTTGTTTCCCATAAAGAAATGTATACCATGCCAAGAACATAAAAATGTAAATCCATCATGAATCAAAAACATGGAAAATATAATTGTAAAGCTGTGCTTTCTATTACTTCAACAATAAACAAAACTGTATATGTTTCCATAAATCAGCCCCAAGAAGACTTGTATATATATATATATATATATACATATATATGTATATGTATATATATATATATACATATGTATATTACATTATTAAAACCCAAATACTGTCTCTTCAATTTTACTTTGAAGCAAGTTTTTTTCCACCTTAGGCAGATATTATGGAGCAGTCGCAGGTCATTCATGAGAAAACTGACTGGAGGACACAATAACTAAATGAAAGGAGGACTGTGAACACCATGCACTGACATTCAGTCTACTGTAATACCTTATGAGCCTGTGATGTGTGTGCTGCTTGGAACATACATGACAGAGATGGCACCACAGGAAGATTGCACTCATTTTCTGGGGCAGCATAGAGCAGTGTCACTGAGTAATATCCAAAACGCATTGTGTCACAGTTCTGGAGCTAGAAGTTCAAGGTCAAGGTACCGGAAGGGTTTGTTCCTTCAAAGGACTGTGAGAATGGGTTCTGTGCCAAGGACGACATAATTACTCTAGAAAACCACATTGGCAGGAGGTGGAACGTGACTCTGGCACAGAACTCCAATGACCATTTCAATAGATTTTATCCCTATGGACTTTAACTTAACAGCTTAGACTGATGGAACAAGGCCACGCAAAGTCCATGGTCTTCCTCACGGGACAATATTCACCTTTTGGTTGCACTGGGTGTTTGGAGCAGTGTCTATTTCAAGAGCAGTTCACTGGCATTTGGAGCTCATGCAATGAGTGTGACGAGAGAGCGGAACTTAGAACTGACTGAGCTCAGACTGAAGTCACTGGTGGTCAGTGTATCGCTAGAAGAGTGGGAATCCTAGATCGCCCTCTTTAGAAGCTGGCAGCACGTCAATGTTTCCGGGCCTTGGGAGACATCGTTACTCATCTGTCTTCCACTGAGTTACCAGACTAAAGAAGAACAGGAGTTCTCACTCCCACTGGAACGGTCCTCCAAGAGACTTCATCAACAGGCAGCCATCACATTCTTATGACAGGTGGGCTGTTAACAGAGACGTCAGGAATCAGGGAAATGGTAGACTCTGAGGTGAGCTATTTCAAGATGACCTAAACATCTTTATTTACGCTCCTCCTTGAAAATGGGAATGACGTTTGTAGGCTTGTGCTACCCTTGGAAAACACGCACTAAAATGCTAAGGGGTATGTCAGGGATATCAGCTAAAATTGAATGCACACTATGTAATTTTGTTGGTACTTGACAGATGTAAAGAGAACACCCAAATGCTTACAGGGATGGCTTGCCTTTGACTTACAAGGAAATTTGAAAGCCAGTGGTAACAGGAGGTCACGTACAAGGTGTGCCTACGAACAAGGTTGCCACGAAGGCTATGCTTCCATACACAGGATGAATGAGTGTCTTTGAAAGAATGAAGTGAGGAGAGCAAGAGGGTAGCCCTCATTAGAACATACCATTCTTGACAGCAGTATGAGTAAGTCCATTGTTACTTATTCTTAATCAAGACTAAAAGTGGCGATCATCGTTGGATTTTGGCAGCCAGTGTGAAAGAATATATGATAAGAAAGCCCAGAGATCTCTAGCTACTATCACTTATAATTAGAAACCATAATTCTCTGCCCACGATGTTAAGATTTGGGCAAGATTTGGTTTCAGCGTGGTATTTTCACCCACTTTATTATCCCCGGCAGCAGTAGGGGTATAACAAACACAGGACTCTGAGCACTATCCCTGCTAGTCAAAAGCAATCAGAATTTTAAATCAAGCTCAGTCTTCAAAGGGTAGAGTCAGGGGGCAGGAATACGACCAACTTTCCAGTGATTCTTTTGTGAAGAAGAAGCAGCGCTATATTTTGTTTCTATTTATTTGTTCACATTGGTTGTTTCCCCTCACACCCAGCACTTGAACCCAGATGTATGTGGCTTGGACTCCTTTGGAGGCGATGAGATTAACCGTGGCTCCACCAGTCTGTCAATCACTCACTTTTAAACAGTGTTATTGAGTTATATTTCATAGAGAATAAAGCAGGCTTTAAGGGCACACATTTAGAAGGGTCTGGATTTATGTATGGCTGATGTTGACATATATCTGTTAATTTTTTACAGAAATGAAAAGTATGAAGGCATTGAATTTTTTTCAAATGTTCTGAAACTTTTATTCTAGCAGTACTTGCAATATTTATCATTAATTCGCAGACCTGTGCACATCTGCCTGAAGTCATGGGTCGTTTCCCCAAGAAGATCTGAATGTCTGCATTTGCATTCCAGGTTAGTGACGTGAAGAGGACAGTGGCGGCAGCGGATTCTGAATGTGGAGCAGCAGGAGCTGATGGCGATGACCTCGCACACAACTGGGGAAATAAGGTTTTCAGTGAAAGTGCTGACAATGTTCAGAAGAACTGCATTTGCCACCAAACCCAGGGGTAAAAGTGCAGAGGTCATTGACATTTCCAACACAGCCCGCTATAGGAGGGAGAATCAGAAGAGGTTCGAGTCAGGAGACATGGCAGGAGACAGCCTTGGGGACACTAAGTGGTGCAGGACATATGTACATCTGGATGACCATATAGTGTCCAGAATTACCCAAAGGCTGATGAGCACAGGAGGGATTAGGCTGGCTCAGAGAAACACCCTTCTCCTTCCAAGTTCACTCCTGTTTCTAAATGACCACTGTGACAATCAAGAGCAAGGGCACAGGCATTGCTGAGTGAGCGGCAGCCACTCATTGAAGAACATCGGTAGTAGTGACCAGGGAATCTGATGGACTCGCTAAAGGACTGACGTTGACTCTTCTTTTACTTTTGGAAGTGTCGCTGTCCAGGCAGAAAGATGGTCAGGATTATCTCCTATCGGATGCTCACGGTTATGAGTCCTGGCTAGATATCCCTTAGCATTCCTAAAGAAGGGCAGTAGACACCTGGAGTTAACCTTAGCTGGTAACTGGAGCTAGAAACTTAGGTAGATTTTAACTGCTCTCTTCTCTTTTTAAGCCTATAACTCTGATGTTAGAATTTTATACCAGAGAAGAGGAGAATCTAGATCTTCATGTGGTGACCCAAAGGATGTATTATTTCTCTCCAATTTGGAAAAAAATATTTTAGATAGTCATTGAGCATCCTAGAATAGAAACAGTGGTAACATGGGAAGGTAGGCTGATTTGGGAGTGATAATTGTAACCAAAGCTCTAGTGGGCGAGGCATGGAAATTTCTGGTAATAGATGTACTAGTAAAGAGAGGGCACTGAACACCAATAAAAATATTGACAGAGCTCACAGGACGTGATGACTAAACAGTATCAATACTGTTTATGTGAACTAGTAATATTATCCAGTATTAAGGCATACTTCTCGTTCCAGAACCCTGTACCAAATTGCACAAATGAAACACCACACCTGGGAGGAACAGGTAAGGAAGTGACACAACAGAAGAGAGTCACAGACGAGGCATTCATATGTGGAAGGCTCTTGCATGACAGGAGACAGCTCGTGTGACAGTTAAAATTATATTAAACACAGCAGATACACTGTGGAGCAGCTGAGCAGAAACTGCCAGAAGTGTTTGATATATTCTCGGACACTTCACTGACTTCTGTTCCTTCAATATAACCCCCATCTTGCTTTTCTGTGTTTCCATACTCTGGAACCAAGTGCATGGGAACCAGCACACCTAACATCCAGCTCAATCCCAACAGACAAAAGCCTTTGCCTCTCATTGCAATTACCACACTTTGAGCTCTACTTTGACAACAGTGGTTGGTTATGCAGATCACATACATTTACTTGAGGGACAGGCCAGGAGTCCTTCCTTTAAGAGACCCTAAAACCAACTTTGAGATCAAGGGAAAAATCACTAAGAAACAAGAATATTTTGACATATAATTTTCATGTCAATGTTGATTAGAATCATGCAATATAGTCACCAGATCAGGAAATGCGGGCCAGTCATATGGAAGCCATGGCAGAGTCCCCAGTTAAATAGGTCATGAGACATGCACTTCAAAAACCAGAGAGCACTGGATTCTGTTTTTGCTGAGAGAAGCAAGCGTGTGCTGTCACAGAGGACTTTTACCTGTAACTTGGACAACTCTCACGATACATAGGATTTAGCAACGTGCCCGCATAAGCAAGGAGCTAAAGTTAAATAAGATTCCTGGAAAACGTGTCCCTTGTTTTCCTCTCTCCGGGAAACATGAGTGCTACATGTTGAAAGACTTTTGGTTTTTTATGGTCATTAGATGTTTCTGTCTTTAATCTATAATTTAATTTAATCTGTGTTTAATCTTGGTGCTACAGACCAGCGCTTGTAGTGTGGAGAGAGAAAGGATTTCCTCTGCCCCAACTAAGGGGTCGGAGAGGTTACAAATGAATAATCCAGAACTGTCATAGCTCCTTGTATCCCTGGAAAGCTCTTTGACTAAGTTACGAAGGTTTGGGCTTTGTCATTCAGCTGGTCAAGCAATACCTAAAACTTCAAAGTTAGTTTTGCATGGCTGTTAGCCAATGACATTCCCAAAGTGCCATTTCTGCTAACTCCCTGAAGAGTAAATATGAGCACAAGATATTGATGGATTTCATGCTAACGACCCCAAGATAATACAACTCGACTTTCCAGAAAGATAAACTGATCCACATTTTTTTTTTTTTTTTTTTAGTGAATGGTTGTCTCCAAATAGTGTCTTGGAACTGCAATATTCTTCTGATTTGCCTTGGAAACCTAGCCGATGTGGACACACAATGGGCTCTGAGATCCATTCCTTATCCTATTGGTGCCACAAGCAATGAATACACACGCATATACACACACACACACATACACGCACACACACAAACTCACGTGCATCCTGAAAGCTATGACTCTAACACTCTAAATTCTGCCACTTCATTAGGTCAGATCATCTGACAGCTGTAGAACTAGATCAGATTATGCTTTATAGAAATGTCCGTAGTGAATTCCATTTTGAACATTACATTATACTATTAGCTTAGATCGAGGGATGTTATAAAACTCACATAATTTTGCTTATGGGGCTTAAAGAGACATAACATAAAACGTACTACTTTAACCATTTTAGAGTGTGTAATTCAGTAACATTAAATACATTCACACTATTTTGCAAACATTATTACCATCTGTCTCCAGAACCTTTTCATCTTCACCAGCTGAAACTCTGTCAGCATCAAATCCTCACTCTCCATCACAGTCTGCCCCAGTCCCTGACAATTTCCACTTTGCTTCTTGTCTCTATGAACTTGACCCTTATAGGTAGCATATATGTTACAATGATAAGTATTTGTCCTTTTGTGTCTGACTTAATTTCACTTGACATAGCTTTTCCAAGGTTCGGTTGTGTGACAGAGTGTGTCAAATGATCTTCCTTTTCAAAGCTGAATATCATTACGTGGCTGGTATATAATACATTTCCTTTACTCATTTCTTTATTGATGGACATTCGGGTTGCTTCTGCCTCTTACCAGTGTGAAGAATACTGCTATGAACATGAATGGGTGAGTATCTATCCTAGGACCCGCTTAAACTTTTTCTGGGCATATATTTAGAGGTGGAATTGCTGGCTTCTATGAGATATTCAGGTTTAACTGTTTGAGGAATTACCATTGTATTTCCTCATCTGACACCATTTTACATTTCCACTCTTACTGCTTTCACGACACATATTTCTGTGGACATCTGCCATATTCTAAGAACATAGAAAACTACATCTACACTCAGAGCCAAATTTATATTTTCTCTTTATGAAGAAAGACCAGAGGGAAGTTTCTTGTATCAAAAGCATGATCAAAATTAGCTCTTCTTTTCCAGGGTAGGTTGTTTATTTGTTTTTCGCTTATTGGATACTGTGATTCATGCTTTTATGTTTTTCTTTGGCTTTTATCTTTAGAAAACAGAGCCAAGATTTCAGCCCACACATAGCAAGTCTGCACCAGAACTTTGCCTAGTTTTTTTCTGATTTCAACTTACTTTAATAACTTGGATTTTACTTGCCTGAATTTTCTTCTTAAATATAAGCCACACAAATTTGTGCAAATTGTTGGAACAGGGGAGGCTGCACCTAACCACAATATTAAATTTAAGCAATATTGCTTCAAATTTAATTTCCATTCACATGGACTATTTCAGTTTGAGAAAACATCTAGACCTTGCCTTTTTCTAAGTAGAGATGGAATGGTAATAGACATGTATTGGTTGAAATAATTTATACTCATTTACTTTGATGAAAGGCACTATTTAATAGGTTGAAACTGGTAGAAACTTCAAAACAGAAAAAAAATATATATAAAAAGTGTTTGCCCTGCCCCGAGTGAGAAGGAAGGTGTGTGTGTGTGTGTGTGTTATTTTAATCTACAGTGCTTATGTATTTTTATGGCTAAAGAGAGTTATATATACATAAACTTCATGTTTTCAGTGTAATGCAGTCAAGAGGAAAAAGCATTTAAAATGTTTTATTTTTTGAAGTGCTAAATTGTGCTTTTAACCTGGATTTGAGTATTTTCAGGAATTTTTCTCTTGAGATCACCTGGGGACTCTTGAGCGTCATTAGCTTGGAACCTCAGCTAAGCTCAGTCTGTGCTCCTGTGCACGTCTTCCCGCCCCTCTGAGTACAGACAATGCGTGACCTTGGCTCATGCAAGATTCTGGAAGGAACTGAAGTGACGTGCACGGAATTTTATGAGCTCACAGATGCAGGGCTCGGTAGGGCATTCATGACATTGATTATTGTGGCACACACAGCAACACTGAATTGTTCTCTGCACCCAAATTAAATTATTTATCTTAGTGAAAATCAGCTTATTTGGCTTTGAAAGATCAAGCTCTAGCTACTTCTGTGTCTCATCTTTGATTGAGCAATTACTTTAGGACATTTAATTCTGAACACTCATGAAAAAGATGCATATAAAATGTGCATATATATATTTATATGTACTTATATATATATATATACACTAGGTACGTCAATGGAGAATACATCGAGACATAAATATATGACTGTTGTGTCTGTGTATTATGTGTCTAGATCCTCATCTATAAATATAGACATAAAGACTGAGTATGTAGTATACAGAGGACACTCTTCTAATAATTTTTTACCTGGATTCTCAATCACTTGACAAAGCTTGGATTAAAGGATCTGCAGAACTGTAGAGCAGTCCCAAGGGTGGTGTTAGGGCTCTCAGATATCGATGCCCACCCATGTAGAGACAGAAGAACCACTGTCTAGAGCTAGAGGTACATCAGGAACTCAAAAGTCCCAGAGCATGTGGGGATCCATTTGATTGCTAATTAACAGAGAATCAGGTAACTAGGAGGCGGACTCAGCACACAATGAACAGACGTGCTCATGTATTTTATACTTATTGATTCATTGCTCAAGTTGCTCATGCTTTTGTTGAGCAGGAAATCTCTGTCTATTTCTGAAAGTAAAAAATGTACCAACCAAAGGGCCCCAGAGGTCAACTCAGCCCAGGTGGAGAAGGGTAAGGAAGAGCCAAATGGATAGTGTGACCCACTGATTCGGCACCTGGGTTCACTGCCCACCCCCATTCCAGACCGGAGAGACCTCAGCTCAATCTCTGCTTGACCTTCATCCCAACAGTAGGTCGATGTGTTAGTGAGCGATTGTCACACATCACACCTGGAGCCCCATTTTCAAGACCACGCTCTTGAGTGAGAATTGCAAAACCAAAAGCCGCGCACCATGCTTATTGCTTCTTAATTTACTCGATGAGCGAATGACTGCCTTTCCTGAAGTCACTTCTGCATCTCATACTAAAACTGGAGGCTGGCCACTCAGTTTGGGTCTTCCCCAAATTTCCTGGGTAAAAGGAGGTAAAATTGTATCAGCATTACACAAAGAATAACTACTTCCTCAGTCATTACTCCACAACTTTTTCTTTGTTCTGTGAAGTCCAAAAAGAAAGGTAGAGTGTTGTGAATTGTTTAGTGAGTGCTTCTGTCACTGTTTGCCAGGTCACAGAACAGAACACTTGTCACCTTGGGGAATCCCAAGCCAACTCTTTTGCGAGTCACACACCCTCCACATCCCTGGAGAGAATCGCTCTCTAGCCCTTAATTGTACTCACATGCTTGTTTGAAGTTCGTATTTTGACATGAATTATGATCCCCAGGCAGTACAGTTTTGTTTCTCTTTTGTACTTAATAAAAATGGACTAATAGACTATTGAGTTTATTCTTATCAGATTTCTTTGTTTCAGGTTATGTCTCTAAGCTCATTTCACATGTCTACCGTGTATATAGTGAATAAACACCTTCCATGCTGTTTCTCATTTTATGATGATCCCAATATTTAATTATCCTTTCTACTTTACCAGACTTTGTATTATCTTAGTTTTTATATTACTATTTCAAATAACGTTTATTTCATGTGTTCTTATGTATATACTTGTATTTAGGCAAGCACTTGGGATTGTTAGATCAGAGGATACATTTGTTTTCAGTTTAGTGGATGTCAAACAGTGTTCTGAAATGATTATATCCACTTCAGTTCTCACCAGAGCGTGTGAGAATGGCAGCTCCCAGTTCCCACTCCATTCTCACAAATGTCAGACATCAGAATCGTACTGACATCGTGGTAGATGTGCAGCAGCATTTTATTGTGGTTTTAATGTGAAATTCCCCAGTGCCTACTGTTATTGAACAGCTTTTTGATATGTATATTGATGAATTACATTTACTGTTTTGTGAATTGCCTGTTGAAATTGCTGGTACCATTTTTTTATTGGGTTTTCTCTATTTTTATTATCATTTAGGTGTTCTTTTATTCTAAAGATGAACTCTTTGTCAGTTTTATGTTCAGAAATATCTTCCTTCACTGTATGATCTGAATTTTAATATTTCTAGTAATATTTCTAATAATCAAAATTTCTAAATTACAAAGAAGTAGTTTATATAATTTTTTTCCTTTAGATTGTGCTTGTTTTCTATACTGTTTATCAAATCCTATATTTTTCTGACAAGAGTAATATAGTATCCTATATTTAGAATTTCCACCCACGATATTAGGTTTTTATACGATATAAGGAAAAAAGATAATTATATATATTTTCAGGTCTTCCACAGAGCAATATATTAAAAAGTTTGTTCTTTCACCTTCTTTGGGGAAGTACATATTTGTCAAAAATCAATATGCAGTATATATGAATCCTTATTCTGTTCTCTCAGCTCACTTATCTATCTTCGCACTGACACGATAATCTCTTAATTATAGCACCAGAATAAATCTTAATGGTCAGTAAGGAAAATTATCCCTCTTTAATCTTGTTCAAGATGTTTCTGTCCTACTCTCCATCCTCTGAAATTTATATGCCTTTTAAAGAATATATCACAATGCTAGTTGGAGTTTTTTCTAACATGTAGTAGCTATATTTAACTTACACAAAATACTTTTATCTAACTTACATAATAAACTCGTATTTAACTTCTATAGTAAACTTATATAATTGGTGACTTTGAAAATAATTTTCCGTCCACGTGCATGGGATATTCCTCTACTCATTTAGATTACCAGTAATTGCTGTCAGTAATGATTGCTATTTTCTTTCTGAGTAGAGATATTACGACTTTTGTTTGGTCTATTTTTAGCCAGCTGCTATTTTTGCTGAGAGGATACATGATATCTCTTTTCAATGTTGCGTTTTCTGTCTCCACCATTTTGCAATATGGAAATGGAAATGCATTTCAGGTATGACCATGTTACTAATGACCATATGACAGTCACTTACAATTCTAAGTATTTTCTTGGGTTAATTTGAATGTTTTAGGTACAAAATCATAACAACAGCAAATGATTAGGACTTGATGATTTCCTCTTCAAACTGTACACCATATTTTGCCTTAGATAATGAGCACCCATGTTTTTGGCCCAAGCTTTCAGGAAAATAACTTTTGTTCTAATTTTTTATTTTAAATTTTTATTTGTTTATGTATACGTACTGGTGTTTTGTATTATAAAGGGATTTTAGCATTTATTTTTAAACATATTATGGTACAAGAAATGCTGTGTAACAGATAATGACAAAACCCAAGCACAGAAACAAGGACAGGAAGTGTTTCTCCCTGTTTCCCCACCATCTGAGGACACCGTCTATGGGAGGAGCCCAGAGTGTCCCTCGACAGCTCTGCGGCCATAACTTTAGCATATTTAATCACTGCTAGCTTCAGGCTTGCAGTGTCTGTATTTCTGTAAAAATATTAGCTAGTTTGCTAGCTCCCGTCTGACGTGTGCAAAGAGAAATGTCACACAGCTCACCCTGTGGTCATGAAGTTGGTATCACTTGCCTTACCAAGTCCTCGTCACTTACCCTGTGGACAACGATACGTCACTCTACGTTTCGTTTTGCTGAATCATTGGTTGAGTTTGCCCTTTTTGCAAGTTTGTTGCACATTCAGCAAAGTCAGTGATGGTATCCCAGAATATTATTGTGCTTATAGATATCGTTACCAATTTTTAGAGTTACGCTTTTGTCTCCTAAGCAGAAATAAAGATAGATAGATAGGCAATTAGTACTAGCCGTGTGTAATGTGCATCGTGTTTTTTCCTTACAAAGTTTGGGCAAAAAAAAAAAAAAAAGAACTTTATAACATGTTAAAATATGACACTTTCTTTCACTTGACTCACTGCACAGTAACCCAACCAGCTGGTATAACTATTGCAATGTACACACTTATAGCTCCAATCAGCCAGGAGAGAAAACATTCTCCAAGTCTTCAGCACTGTCTGCATTATTGTTTTCAACAGTTTTCATGGAACCAGCAAGCTTCCATTTCCCCCCAGGTTGCTCAAGTATTCCATCAGATATGTATGATGATTTTATATATCTGCATCTGTATCTGAAGAAAGCTATAGATTCAAGTATATAAAAAAGATCTTATGTTAATTCTCTTTTAATAGAGAGAAATATTCAATTGAGAGAATTTTTCAAAGTTGAGGTATCCTTTAATTGTTGGGCAAAAACTATTGATGTATTATTCTAGCTATATATTTATGGAATTAATTTGTTGATGTTTTCTCTCCATTCTTTTTTTAATTGTGTTTATAAATGTGTTTAGCCTTTAGTTTTTTATTTTAAGCTTGGTGTTTTTATTAAGTTTTGGAATAATGCTTATTCTGACCTTCTAAAAATTAGAATCGATTATTTTTTGGCTTGTAAAAGAAATGAAATATTGTTTGGTTACTTGATTTTTTATATATTCAGTATATTTTGCCCATTGAACTTTCTGGGAGTGAGAAAGTTATTATTAATTATGGTTTTTATTGACTTAATGATTATTTGATTATTTAGATTTTTTGTTTCCTACTAATTTGATTTTTCTGAGTTAGGTATTTTTCCAATAGTTTTGCAATTTATTAATTAGAAGTTTTTTGACCACAAGTTGTTCTTCTATAGTCTTACTATCTTTTTTAATGTTGCCAATTTCAGTGAAAATGTTCTGCAATGCATTTGTCACCTAAGTTATTTTGTGTTTTGTCTCCTGTTTTCTTCATTGTCTTCCCTGGGAATTTGCCAATGTTACTATTTTTTCTCCACAGAATGTTCTTTGATCTTTTGATATTTCCAATAGTGCATCTGTTTCCCATTTCAAACATTTATAGCTTTAACATCATTTTCTTACATTTCTGTTTACTTTTGATAACTCCTTTGCATTAATGTCTTTTCTATTCATCATCAGTCTTCTTCTTTTTTTTTTTTTAATTAATGTAATAGCAGCATGGGTATAACTTTATGCTTGAATTTTTCCCTTCCTAATATTTAACTCTGGTACTTCCAACTGTTCACTTAATATATTTTTAAGTTGAAGTTTGACTTCTTTCTTTTCTACATAGAAATGCACTACTTTTCAAGTAGATAAATTTCTGTGTATTGTTTTATAACTTGTTGCTGCTGTGATTAAGAAAATGTACCACGGGCTACAATACTTACCAATTTCAGGGGTGCAGCTTCATGTCCCAGCAACACATGCAGCACATCGCTCCTTTCCCTGAAGTTCTGTTGATCACCCCCCACCATCCAGCTGAGCCTTTGTTCCCACTCTTTCCAGTAGAACTTTCCATTCTGTAAACGTTGTGAATTTGTTCAAATGTGATTTGTGGGCATCACATGACCAACACGGTTGAGGATGCCCCGCACTTCCCCTCGGGAGCACAGGCCCATTGCTGACTCCCAACGAAAGGCATCGGGGAGTCGCAGCCTGGAGCTTGGCGGGGGCGGGCGACAGAGGAGGCCCGGAGGGGCCAGCAGGAAGGGGACGTGCCCTTTTCTCCCTGGAGACCTGGCAGTCAGTGGGCACCACACTCAGAGATCCCTCAAGGCGCCAGTCGGGTGGCTTGTTCCCTCTTCCTCTCCTCACTCAGCATCATCCTCAGCTAGAACCGTGCAGAACTGACATCCAGGGCCTCCTCCACCCCTCACTCTAGCAAAGCATTAACTACTGGATCCCAAGATGACTTCTCTTGTCCCAGAGCCAAGCCTACCGGACCCTCCTGCCTTCTTCCTCACAAAGTTCCATCTGCAGCTCCCAGACTTATTATTAAAAAACTGCCGAAGTCTCTGGTTTGAGTTAACCTTGAATGAATGTGAACCCTTCACCTGTAAGAAAGCCAGAGATTCCTGAGCCACAATCACGACTTCATGACACAGGACACAGCAAGTTGCAATGAGCAGGAGGTGACCGTTCTCCATTCTATACCATAAACCGCACAGGGATGGGGCCCATGGGGACAGAACATATGGAAAGTTGCTTTCCTGGGAAGGATCACTGAGTTTGCAAAGCTGCTGTTTCATATCAAGCAGTAAGCAAGCCTACTCGCTGTCCCTGGGGGAGACATCTCTTCTTCCTTCAAGGCTGCTCTCTGCAAAATAATCTTGAGCAACTTGCTCAGTACAGAGTGTCAGAGACTGACATCCTTGGCACTTCCAACAAGAACCTACAGGACTGTGCATGGGACCTTGGCAGTTCAGTACATTTATACCCAGAAGAGGGAGGATGAATGAGAGGCAGTGGAAAAAAAAAAGAAAATGACTATTATTTTATTAAATCAAACTCGCTTTTTTAAACTAAGTTTATTTACAAATTATATTGATATAAAACATTACTCATAAGTGTAATATAAAATATTAACCAAACTGAAATAGAAAGACACAAAATTAGAAAAAGGTAATATAAGAACAATACTAAGCTTTGTTTTCCACACAATAGTGAGTCATCACACTCTTTGGGGAAGGGTTTGCTACTTGAATCTGCCATGCATAGGGAGAAGATTTTTCTATGTCCTCTTTCTGGCACATTATATCTTCTCAGTATTTGTTGAATAATGGTGCCTGCAGGTAAGCGTGATCATACTTGGCCCTTGGACTCAGCACGTGCCCACTGGTTAGAAGGTACTGACTCACCTGAAGTATAAGTTCTGTAGCAATGACTCGAATTCTCAATCTGCCTCTGCACCAGCGATGGTTCAGGCTTGGTAACATGGTTTGAAATAGGTGAACTTGTACATTTTGCTCCAGTCTTTCAGTTGAATGCATTCTTGTCACAAAAATAAAGTTGTTTTGAATGTGAGGCAAATACAAAGAAGAAATCTGATTTCAATCAATCACTCATTTTATCACCATTTAATCAATCATCAGTCCCACAGTCACATAGCTAGACATCATTCATCTCCTCCTCTCTTCGCTTCCTATCAGCCTTCTCAATTACAGAAAACTCCATTGCAGAGGCACAAATACCACAGAAAAATAGGCGGTGCTGATCCATAGCATGAAAGTTGATTGGTCGTTATAGTGTGATAATCGTAGACATAATATGTCAGATTCTTTTGAAGAATAATGATTTAGAAGTTGACAGAGAATCTGAATTCTTTAGTTTTCACATAGTTAGAGCTGGTCAGTAATTTCTCACATATTGCATTTTTTATTTGATCACTTTATACAGCAACGAAGGAGTTGGATTTTCAATTTGCTGTAGTATCAAAATATTAGAAAGTTAATAAAATTGTAATACTCCAAGGTAGAGTACTTTTTACAAATTGTATCAGTCCTCTTTAACTTTCTCCCCCCAGATGCTTGAAGGATTGAATGTCTTAGGGGTTTCTAAAGTATATAAACACTCAAAGTTTGCAGAAGAAAAAGAACAATAAAATGAGAAGAGGTAAGAATGAGAAAAGATTTAGTGGTTTGGTGGATTAAGATGAAATCATAGTTGAAGGCATAGATACATTTGCATAGAAAATTAGAAGTAAAATATCTTCTCAGGTTACACTTTGCAGCAGAATTTAGAAGGCATTAGAAAACACCGCCTGAAAAATATGTGTAATGCCATCATGGAAATTATTTTCAGTATTGAAAAGGATAATCTAAAGAGAAAAGAAAAAAGGAAAAAACGAAACAAAATACTTCACTGTCGAAGAGATACAGAGCTCTCACAGGTATTTTCCATATCAAACCTAGAAGACACTGTTATCTGGCCTATCTACAGGCTAACCTCATAAAAACAAAACAAAACAAAAAACAAGTGCATTAAATTACCTACATATGTTCAGCTAAAAATAAAATAGGTACACAGTGCGTAGCATAAACAGTGCTTTATATAGATGCTAGTCAGTAAAAGGTACATAAATTTAGAAATCAGAGATTTCTAACAGATTCAAAGAACCGGATCATACGAGAAAGGCAAAATCCTACAAATCCATTTTGAAATGACATCTGATCAAACACTGAAATAGATTATTGATGAAACGCTAGTCTATTTTTTCAATTGCCAAAGTTAATTTCATTTTGACTTGAATAAGCTATTCATTATTATTAAAATTGCTGTTTTTATTCTCTTATGTAATTACTTCTGGGAATATATAGACTAAAAGGAAGTCACAACAGCTAAATAAAGAGAACACTTGAAGACAGTATCTGGCTCTATTCTTAACTATCTATGTGAGCTCGGTAATTACACCCATAACAGGAGAAAATTAGGTTGCTTGCTGCTAAGGACCTGGTAGCTTTAAGAGCTAACAAATAAGTGACTCCAGCTAGAACTTATTGTGCTGTGACAGCAAAAGTATCACTAGATGTGCAGAAATATTGATCTCATCGTTTTGTTTTGCTTGTGAAGCTCAGAGTTAGACAATTAAAATGGTAGCACTGAAATGGAATGCCTAGAGAGAATAACTGCATTTTGACGGCTTCGAAATCCCTCGATGTGATATCATCTGAGACACACGCCGTAATCAATTTGCCCAAACACATCGAAAGTTCAGGGCCTCGAGTAAGGGGCGGACTTTGGGTGAGAAAGACTTGACAACGTCTGCCGGAGACTCCCCACGGATTAGTCACTCTGGGTGACGCTGAGGCGGGGTGGAGGGTGTGCATGTGTGGGCGGTGAGTTTATGGGAAATCTCTGCGCCCTCCATTCAGCTGACTGGACCCCCAAATGACTCTAAGAATCAGTCTATTTTCAAAGAAAATAAATAGATTATATTTGATGAGGACCAGCATAAAGACACACAAATACTCAGATGGAACTAGTTAAAGAAAACTGATGAGCATGCATGCAACTGATGTTGGTTTTGAAAATTATGAAGAAGAATGGACAAAGAATGAGGGTTTTCTAGGTAAATGATTTATCATAGTTAATACACATGTTTTTCTTTCTTCACATAACACTCTTCATCATTTTGTTTATTTTATTTTTTTAAAAGAAAAGGTGCCGGAACAAGGCAAGCAGGCAGGCAGAAGACAGAGGAGGAAGAAACTTTTATTTGTTTTTATTTAGCTGCTCATCCCACTAGGTTCCCTCTGGCCGCAGGTCATGAACTCAGGTCTTTGAGAGGCTAGTGGATTCGGCTTGCCTGAGGCCAAGATTTCACCTCTAAGCACCAGGGTGTGCCCAGATGGTAATGGATGTCCCCTGGGAGAAAAGATATAATTGAGGAAAGAGAAGTGCTACAATGTTTTAAAAAAAACGAGCCACCAAAAATCAGGACAATAGGTCAAGTGATATGAAATGCTTTTAAATATTAACTGAAATTATTTCATGCTCATATTAGTATATCCAAGACCGTGCTCTCTGCATTGTCCCGGTAATGAGTTCTAAATTCACCATATACACATTTTCATTTTATTAGAGCAATACAAAGTCAATCTACTTTAGTTAGTCACCCTCCTCTAATTGATGTCACTGCTTGTGAAACTATCTTTGTCCTGTAAACATGGTCTCAAAAGGCTATGTGACAGGGACAAAATAAGTAATGATGTGATTAATTGAAGTTTTGCATATTTTACAGAGCCCTGCGCTTGCAATAAATCTGCAGTTTTTTCAGTGTGGTTTCATCAAAGAAATTATCCTGCATGTTTCCATTAGAAATGTATTGACATTCAAAATACATCAGTGCCTTAACCCGAAGTTGCTATCAATGATATTCTTGTATTTCCCAGTTAAGGTAGCAGTTAATAAAATATATGTCTATTTCTGTGCTGATGCTTTGTCATAAAAATTTATGAAAACACATAGCACCTATTTGGTCTCTTTCTTAATAGGAGAACAGGAAGGGCTTATTTGCTTTCTAAATGTTTAAAATTTCATCTACTCATGTTATCACAAATCAAGAAAGATTTTGGCCGTTATCTGAATTTTTGAAGGGACATATAAAATGTGTGAGGTTCAGGATGATGGAGGTCTGAATTCTTTCTTGATTCACATGGAGTGCTTTCTCAAAGCGGAGTCTAGTCCTTCCACAGTGACAGTGCCAGAGGAAATCGTCCTCTTCTCAGTAATGATTATAGAGCAAAGGTCACCTCAGCACTTTGCTCTGTTCAACAGGAGAGATCTGACACCATAAGACATTCATCAACTATTTCTACAATTTCACTCTTTCTTTGGTACCTTATGATTTCTTTTGAGAATACGTACATTTATACATTATATATTTCTTTGAACAGCTGCAACAGCTTATTATAATATGTTTCCAATCTGGCTCTGATCTTTTTTGAAAAATAATATGTAAGATATTTTAAATTAAGCTAATGCTTAATTTATTAGGTATGCATTTAATTATCTTGTGTATGAGATTTACAACATGTTGATCTTAATAATCTAAACTGGTGACAGAAAGTTTAAATAAAAAACATCCTACTTCTAAGAATGCTGTAACGTGACATATTGCTATTCACATAATTATTTTCAATGGAGATAGTAACACATAAAGCAAAAGTTTCCAGTCCTCTCAACAATTATTCTTGTCAATCCTTTGTAACAGGAGTGGTATTTACAGAGAAGTCAAGTAATGGTGACCTTGAAAATTCATTGAGGACACTTCATGTTTCTCCACATATTTTCTTACTGCAGTGGTCTTAAACTTAATATAATTCCTTTCCTTTCTCTTGAGACTAAAAAAAGATGACCTAAACCCATTTTTACCTTTAAAAAAATAGCTCAACAATTAATAATGTAAGTTAAATTGTTACAGTGAGGTTGTTTAAAGTACTCTACTTGATCAAGTGTTCTTAAATATGCACCAGGAATTTCAGAGTATCTAGTCTTCAAAGATAGAGCTTATCGCTAAATCAATATGATTCCTAAATGCATTTTACATATGAAGGATCTTAACCAAAAACGATGATCAGCACTTGGAAAGTCTTTAATAAGTGCGACAGAGATAACTAAAACTGCTGCTCTGTGCTTTCCTTTTGTCATTTCCTTAAATCTAGATGTGAATTATCATTATTTCTAATATCTCAATTAAATTAGACAGCTGAATAACACCATATTTGACTCTCTTCAAGTAAATTTAAAAATGAGACTTTCAATTGTTTGTTTTCATTATTTTAGGAATGCAGTCTCTGACTTGTAGATTTACATCCTAATAAATATAACTAAGAATTTATCAATTACAATGATAAAATACAAATGCATATTTTTCTGTGAAATTATTTTATGATCATGACATTAAATGTTCTCTATCAAATAATCAACACATCTCCTTGAGAAAGTATTATGTAACTTTACCTAAAGCATAAATGGAAGTCTTATTTCAAATGAGTTCATTAGAAAAATGCATGCTTATCCCCCATGGCTTACATGGTTGATATACACGTATTTCATCATTAAATACTTCTCTTATTTTTATGATTTATGTTATAGCTATAATTTCTATCCTATTGCCACTCTAAAAATATTTGTCTCTCATTAGACCTGTTATATTTATGACCTTGAACCACATCAGTCAATGACAGTAGTTACATAGGCATTCTTTTTCTTTTTCTATTTTTATTTTTTGGCTAATTATATAATTTCCTCCTTATGCTTTCCCCAAATTTTATGACTGGAATATTCTTAGGAAGGAAGAAATATCTCGTCTCATTATTACTGAATTATATTTTTTGTGCATTTGTTTCCTTAGAGAAATTTTTTCTGCATATAACTTTGTCTAGCTTTATCTTGATATATCCCAGCTAACAGCCCTTCAAGAGGCTTGACATGCTTATCAGTGTGAGGCTGTTTTTTAAGAAAATATCGAGAGGGAAAAATACATAACTGAAAATTGCACAAAATCACACCTCTTTAAGGAAAAACATGCATTCTTTATTTTCACTTGCTTATTCCTTTTAAAGCTGCTTAAAAAAGACTGTACTTTTAACTCCATGGAGATCGTTTCTCTTTCCAGTCAATATGTGTGCGATAAAAATATTAACTTATCAATTTTGAACCAATTATCATTGGCTCTATGGAATTCATATTTTGGATTTTAAGAGTTGAGTGGTGTTCCCTTAGTTCTCTGTTTACACAAGCAAGTTATATGCAAGTGGGAAACAGGAATTTTTCCCTGATGTTTGTAAGAGAAATGGCATCAGCTGAAGGCTTAGACTCTTTAAAAAAGATCACATTAGGAAGACTTCATAGGATTTTTAGCTTGAGTCACCAATTTAGATACAACTTCAATCTTAAACCATAATTCTCCTCAGGCTTCCTTAAAATAGTCCAGGTGGGAAGGAAAAAAACATTTTTTTGGCAAACATGCCTCCTTACTCAGTTTGTAATGCACGTCTTGTGGAGCTTTGCTTGTGAATAACGAAAACACGTGTGAGCTAGCCAAGATGGATCATAAAATCTTAAATATCCTGTCTATACTGAGAAGACAAGAAATGAGAGTGGGCCTCCCTTCACCTTGCTGATCCTTCAAAAATAATTTCAGGTTTTATGTGTTTTTCTGTCACAAGGGTCAAAACTTCCATTTTGAAAGATCTAAGCAAGCGGGGATTCCTACCCCTGATGTGACTCAGATAGAGATGTCCAAGAAAATGTGATAGAAAGATGGAAATGCAATGGGGAGCATGTAACAGAGCTAAATGGCAGCTTAAAAACCCATCACAAATGTCATCTCGACAGGAGGTCCTGCCTTGGTGTGTCAGTGTTGGGATACATTAGGGAATGGCCAGAGAATGATCTCTCAGAGGAAAGCAGGAGCTAATAATGACAATTATCTGGGAGAACAGTGAAGAAAGATAAGGGTCAATTTTATCAAAGAAGATATTGACATACAAGGTAAGACCTTCAAATCAGGGAGACTTCCAAATATCTCCTAGTTTCTACCGTCCGTTAAGAAGATAGATGTTAAAATGTCGCCTGCTGGGCATTATGAAATTATATTGGACAAAGAGGGCATGAAAAACGAAGGGACCTGGCACCTAACACTTGCATTTAATCTGAAAGAATTGCAGCTTTCCCTGGTAAGTTAAAAAGGGAAAAGTTAAAATCCTCTATACCTTGAAGAGGAAAGGAAAGAACATTGAATAAACAAAACGAGTGGAAACTTAATCATATGACTAATTCCCCAAAATATATACTTGATGTGCTCTGTTATTGCTACCGTGGATATTTCATAACAATGTTTGAGAGTGTATGTGGTACATAGCATTTGAAAAGATTTGTTGGAGAAAATTTCAAAGGAACAATTCAGAAATCAGTACCTAATCAAACTATTTAGTATCACAGTTAAATAAGGCATGCATATTTTAAGGAACACACTACATAATATGGCAGTAACATACCACTTGACAGATTTTGTCTTACATTTTACGTATTTTAGAAACCTGTACAAGCCAGGTAATTCCAGGTTGATACCACCACCTCCTGATTTTTGTGCTTTGTAATCATTATGAAAACCATGTAATGAAATCTCAAGAAAATTAGTGCCCTTCTCATTGATTCAGTTCCATGTGGTATCTTGAGCAGCATGACAAGGGATATAACAGACAAAAGTATTTGTTTTATATGAGTAGAGAAGGGACCCACTTCACTTTCCAGAGAAAGTCACAAGGTTTTAACATATTAGTTAAATGTAAGGTTCAGTCAAAGGTGAATGGGAGATGAAAAATTGAGTGGTTTTTATTTTTCTTTCACTGCAGAATGAGAAAAACGTATCTAGATTTTCATTATATAAATCTGCATAGTGATGAGCAGACAGAAACTACATATAGATAAATTAATTCATTTTACCACAGATCATCATATTTATGTCCTTGTAATTTTTTGATATGTGATTTTCCCAGTTGAAGAATTTAGACTCGATTCATGATATGTATACCAAAGACATTTTTAAATAAACTTGAACTATCTCTTGATAGGGATTTTTATGAAAAAGTTGCAGACAAGTCACTTCAATGAATAGATTATTTCTATGTATGTAACACCAGGTAGACTTTAAATAACTTAAGCATTAAATCTCTCTCCTTTGCACAATATTGAGCAAAAGCATTTTAATAGATAGCAGAGTCCAATATGGCAGAGGAAAAATGAATGTTGGTATCAGGATCACTGAGAATTTTTGGTTACCTGTGTGATTTTCATTTGAATGAATTTTCCCTGTGTGAGCTTCACTCTTTGGAAATCAGTAGACATGGGGAGGATTGGGCTTAAATTCTCAGAAAGATCTGAAAAACCTGAGGTTTGACACTGTATTAGCAACACTAATCATTGATACTTAGTTTCAAGCCATTGAGACTTTGTCTTCCTACAAGATACATTTTCTCTGATGGCAGAAACCCACACGGTGTGACCACCCTAGCATGTGACCAGATTTCCAAACCACCAAATAGAATCAAGGCAGCTTACGTATAAATTCCTAGGAACATGTATTAAACTGTTTCCATATCTACACAGGTTTATCTATGTGATCATTTAAAATTGAAATGTAGAGTTATCAGACTAAAAGGGAGCATTTCTCACACTTTCTTTACCTTTGTTGGGAAACAATGAGAAAGTAAGATCGAGCAACTATGAATTTTCAAATTGAATAAAATAATAGTACTTTATGACATTAATTAAAATAATTCCACCAGCATTGGTACTGCTTCTGTGGAAAGACTGTAACATATGCATTTGAAATGATGAAGAATGTGATTTGCACTTATAGTCTAAGTTTAACAGATAATGTTTTACTAAAACACATCACTGAGCGAACTGGGCAGCATATAAAAGTTAACAAAATCATATTTTCTTGTTAGTCATTAGCTCCAAACCTCTGGTTTGAACTAGTGGGTTAGTCTGATATTTTCTTTTCTTTGTACATATTATATAGTGATTTCTTACAGGCATTTTTATTTTGAACAAAGTGTCTTATTTATGCAAACATATCAGCAATAATCTTTGGTATTGTGGGAAATCCCATTTACTTACATATAAAAAAGAAGGAATTCTTGGAGAAGAACTTGAATGAGAGAGAGAGCGAGCCAACACAGATTGCAAACTCCAAGTTTCTTTCTTCACTTTTGTCAGTGCTCGTTTCTTACAATTTCTTATGATGTCTAGTTTATCCATTTTCTTTTATGCCCATTTTCACCATTCTCTGTATCACTTAGACATAGTTATGACATCATTTAGGAAGTTCCTAAAATAAGGCTGTGAGAAAAGTTTAGCCATTTTATTTAAAATGAGTTTTTATTTCCGCTTAATAAGAGAAAAGAAAAGATAACAACTGAATCTCTTCTGACCAAACAAAATCAATCTATACTTAACATCTTAAAGGTCCTCAGCCTTTCTTTCTCTCTATGCCAACAGTTTCCTTAAATTCTTTTGCAAAAAAAAAGACTTATTTTCAAAAGACTCTTTCTAACTGCACTAACTGCTGAGCTTGCAACAGGGCTTCGGGCTCCCTGATCACTGATGCCTTTCACTCACTAGACTCCAAATCATCCAGAATAATTTCTGTGACGTTGACCATCACAACATTATTCACTTCTTTTATAAACAGGGCTTGTTTCCACTCTAGATATTGTTCAAAGTACCTGAAAGATGAAGATAAAAATTCTGGAAGAACGGTCATTCGTGTTGGAAAAAGAATGAGTAGTCATCAAAGGTTTATTAGAAAACATTTATTTGGGAAAACATACTATTACTATAAAATATTACATATTTAATAATGTATATATATATAATGGGCAACATGCTATGAAGTGTATTGTTCTATTTTAGTATATATATATATATGTAATATATATATATATATATATATCCTACATTCATCATATGTTTTTAGTGAATATTGCATGTAATTCTTGGGACTATTGCTGGTATATTTCATGAAGAATACATTAGCAGAAGAAATCTATCGATATGTATCTCATCAGAAAGGTGGTCTAGGATTCGAACATAGTCTGTCTCCCTTCCTATCATTAATCTCCCTTATTTACTTCCTGTGACATTTCTTTTCTAGGGACCCTACAAAATGAAATCCAGTTCCAGTAGCATGTCATCTGCTTGAAGGACATTTGGGGAGGAAGAGCCATCTGTGTTGAAGCCAGACATTCCCTCGCTCCCAGGGGTCACCGAGGAGAGGGGCATGTGTGTCAGTGCCCACATGCCAAATGTGCAGCAATTTAACTAGGAGTCTCTGCATGCAGCCAGGCTGAAGGTTCCTGCAGACGGACTCCAGAGATGAGCATCTCCCTTTTCATTTTGTTGTGTTCCTCCTCTGAAAGGCAAATATCATCATGTTTTTTCAAGCAGCTGGTGTTTATAATGTGCTGTACTACAATATTTTATTTTCAAGCAAGGTGTAAAGCTTCTGCATTCAAACCTCCAGCAAGGCTCAATTCTAAGAAGAAGAGCAACAGTTCAAGGTATGAATTATGATTAAAACACAGTCAAGAACACCTGCAGTTGCGCAGCTCTGGAAGGCATCAGTTTACTTGACCCAGACACTCGCCAAATAAATGGACATTGTTGTTATCTGATGATGTCTATTAAAATCAGCCATCAGCTAGTCAGAAAATCCTAAGAGCAGAGGCATGAATTGGAGTAAACAAGGAAAAGAAGGCAGAAGCTTCAGAATGACATTAAACACTGGGAGATATTTAACATCCGTGAACACCAACTCACACATGTCAGTTGTTTCTGACAGATGCAGAATGTCACCAGATGAAGGGCATGAACAGAAGACCAGAGAACTGTCATGTTAACGGCAGGGAAAACACCCCCACTCTTCCCAGAAAGCCCTCAAAGCATGATTTTCAAATGTAGCTAAAAATGAAGGGTCTTCATATAGGATTTAGTGAGCTTGTCTAATGTGCACATCATGTGGAAGATGAATGCGATAAAATCAGCAAGATTTGAAAACGCAATGCTCAGAATCCAGGTTCATTGATTTAGAGACTCATCTATGTAGAACTATGTTTCCTGGAAGAATTAGACTCACAATGTGTCTCCAGGATGCTCCATTTCATTTTGTTTTCTACTTGCATGTTTCCCTCTTTGGCTTCCTTATGTTACATGGTTTTATTTTCTTAAAGTGCATCGTATCGAGCTTATATATCTTCAATTAGAAATGAGAAAGTTAGATAAGAAAAGTCGAACAACTACTACCTTCACAGACAGATGTTTTCAAATGCAGGGGCTAAGTTTAAAAGAAATCACTGGACTATTAGATCTGCTTCAAACTATAGGAGCTGGATTTTAACAGGAGTCGATCCGGCGTTTAGTTTGCCACACAGCCCAATAGCTGCCTCATTTTGAATAACTTCATTCTGATATCATTTCAGCTAATCCACCTGAGACTGACCAATTAAAATAAAAGGATTCACGCAGTCTTGCAACATCTATGTTTAACATTCAAAAGAAAATATCTCGTGTGTGTGTGTGTGTGTGTGTGTGTGTGCTCCTCTTTATAACATAATTATAACAGCGCTTTATTGGAAGAATTATGGTACAGTGCTAACACCACTTGTTTTCTTTCACTGAAACCTCTTCAGAAAAGAGTGCGGATAAGGAAAGAAATAGTACGTAGGTATGACCTGACCCAGCAAAAAATAAATCAGAGTTGATTTGCTCAATTTCTGAGAATGTAATTGTCTTCACAAAGTTATAAACCGATCAACAGGATCACTTCCCTTTGAGCTTTCCAACAGCTCCCATGGAGAGTAGTGAAAGAGCGATCAGCAAGCCCAATGGACGCCTTGGGTCTGCCTCATGGCTTTTCTTCTGCTATCCGTGATGCATTACAGGGACTTTGTGTGCTGATGGCTTTGACACTCCCACACATGTCAAGAAGCTCTGGGTCACATCCTGCAGCATTAATATAAGATGCTGTGGTTTGGGATGTTCCTAAGTGAGTCACAGACTAGAACAGCTCTGGAAAACATCCCCAGTCACGAATGACTACGGCCTGGTTGTAGAGTGTGTCCAATGTCCATCTGCTGTGTAGAAGGGGTAAGATTTCTTAACAGCAGGGCCAGCACCACACGCATAGCTAGTAAAAGAAAAAGAGTTGGCCCTGAGGAAGCAGGAAATGGTTTCATACCCCATTAATCCAGTTATTCCTCTGATGAGTATTTGCCTTAAAAACTAGCATTAATTTGCAGAGATATATTCATCCCTGTTCACTGCCACACCATTTTCAATAGCCGAGAGTGGGAAGCAATCTAAGTGCCCTGGACAGATACGTGACAGAGAAAGATGTGGTCTGTATGTGTGATGAAATGCTCCTCAACTATCAAAAAAGATGAGAACCTTTCATTTGCAGCAAGGTAGAAAATGTAGAGGGGATTGAATATGCTTGTGAGATAAGTCAAAAGGAAAAAGACAGACACCAGGTAATATGACTCAGGTATGGCAGATAGAGAAACCAAGCAAGCAAACAAAGCCAAAAAGATATCCAAACTTCAAGTCAATAAAAGAAATCAAAGTTTGCAGAAAGAGAAGGGGAAGGGTGGATGGGCGCATTGGGTAGAAGGGAATCAGGTTGTCTAAAGGAAGAACGAAAATGCTGGTGAACTTTAATATATCCAGGTGTGGATTTGCTATGATGCACATCTTAAGCATTCATAATGCTGTGATACAAAGTTTCTCAGTAAAATTTATTTAAATAAAAAACAACAAAAGAGCAAGTGCTTAGAAATGGTGTCAGTGGATAAAAAGAACAGATTCTTAAAAATGAATTATATAAAGAGATACTTGGTCACCATAAAATTTAATTTTTGGAAATTGAAAAAAAAAAAGCCACACCAAAAGTCACTTCCTCCTTTTATTGGCCATTTATACCATAATAACTTTAATCTTTCTGCAAAAATTCTCTCTCTCTGTCTCTCTCTCTCTCTCTCTCTGTCTCTCTCTCTGTCTCTGTCTCTCTGTCTCT
>RJWH01000493.1:192506-232085 GCA_004363575.1 Solenodon paradoxus | reverse complement strand
ATGTATGTAATGAAACCTAGATCTGAACTTGGAGGAATAAAGAAAATGGACTTGCTGAAACAGAATACTCTAAAATGCCTTTTAAATGGACTGTGGAGAATGGATCACAGATAAGAGACAATGAGAGGGTGGATCACAGATAAGAAACAAGGATATGGAATCACAGGAAATGGACAGGGCGAGGAAGCAGGTGCGTTGGACGCCCCGAGGCTGTGCTCAGGCAGGTTCAGGGCAGTGCTGAACGTTGACTGAGCTGCCGGCTCCATGCTCTGTGGTTCCAGGGAGAGGCTTGAGGCTCTGGGAAGCCCATTCCTTGAGGACTTCCCAAGGTTGGGTCCCCTTTTCAGGACCTTACCGCTGACTTGGTAACAAGATGTAATCCCAGAAAACCAATTAGGCAACGAGAGAAGGATTCGAGCTTCATGTACTGGCATTTAGGTGTCACCCTTCCTTCCCCCTGGATTTGCAGTAGATGAGATTGCCGGCACTTGAGGGAAGATGAACACAGCCCGCACTTCCATCCTTCATCCCAAGCCACGGGCTCTGCCTGAGCCTGGAGTGTCGGACGAGATGGCATAAACCAAACATATTATATGTGTCTGGGATCATAGGAGCAATTTATTAACCCAAAATAATGATTCGTTGTTATGAGAGCTTCGTGAAATAGAGTCCTACCACAAAATGCTAAATTTTTGTGGCAAAAACTTAATTTTGACCGAAGCAAAATGTAGTTTGCCTTTCAAGTCCATTTGAACAAATTTGTCTCAGCAACACGTAAAATTAGGACACAAGTGCTCTGTATTCTGAATCTGCCTCTTGGTGAGCAGTGAGGAAATGCCACTGTAGGAGGGCCTTAGAATTAGCACATATAAAAGTAAAAGTGTGCAGTGACACTGAGACCCCACACCAGAGCTCATTGTCGAAGTTCCCTGCCTCAGTTCCTCCTCGGTGCACAGAGCAATCACTTCCGACATTTGTCAGCCATCCTAGAGCTTGGTGATGCGAAGCTGATGCAACTATAAGACGTTCATTATGTAAATATAAAATTATGCCCGTTTATTCTCATAATATCACAAAGTAGACAAACCACATATTTTTTTAAAATAAAATTTGCTTCCAAATACTTTCTGCAATGTTGGTGTTTCTATTTGCAGAAGTTAAGAAGTCACCTGTGAGACACAGAAAAACATGAGGGGCATGGAAATATTTGCATTACCTTTTCCATGAGTTGAACAATATTAATCTATTATTTAAATAACAGCAATTTCATTTTAAATGAAGTATTTTAAAGAATACTTTCTCTTCACGTATTTGAGAACTTTTATAATAGATTACTTTCAGAAAATATATTAAACCTTGAATACCTGTATATGTATATTTATATAGTATATATACATATCTACATGGTCTTCATAGATATATATGTACACATATGTACACATCAATGAGTAATGATTGATTCCTTGCTTTCATAAAAGGTTTTTGATAAATCTAAAATTTTTCTATTGAAAAACATTGGCAAGACATTGAAGATGACATTATAAGTAAAAATCAAAAAAGGAAACTGTCTAGACATGGAATCAGAGACTGCATAACTAGTGTAGTATAATTAAATAAACCAAACTAAATTAAATAAACATTATTTTTATGCTTCTAGTTTGCATGCTGCAGTACAGAGACTAAGTAGCAACTTTGCATTTCACTTCGGAAAATGACGGTAATAAGAATTCTAGTACTACTAATTTGAGCCATAGGAAATTGCTGCTTTTAAATGTGAACATCACTGAATATTGGCAATTTGCTATGGCTTAATCCATAGAAGAGACACTTTGGTAGTTAAATCAATAAGCTCAGATGTCAGCCTGCCTAGAATGAAAGCTTGTCCTCCCTCACTGGCTGTGAGATCTCAGTCAACACAGTTTCTCAGTGCCGAACTCGAAAGTGTGCCGTGGAGGCCTGGAGGGTTAAATTCAGCACAGCGCACATGCATCCCAGGGTTCCCAGTTCAAGACCCGGAGCATGGACATGACCAAGGATGAACAACTGAGTAAAATAAATGAGTGCTTCCTGCTCTCTCCTCCTGTGTGCCTACTTGTCTTCCTCCTGGCCTGTGTGTTTCTTTTAAAAAAATTCAGTTGATAATAATACCTACTTCCTATGATCACTGTGATTGTTAAGTATGAGCAAAATTGTAGAATAGTCCCTGCTGTTATTTTCACACCAAAATAAACAATATTGCATGAATATTTTCTAAAGGAGCAGTTCCAGAACTATAGTGATGGCAGGAAGATTTTTAATAAAATCTCCAAAAATGTCTTTACAAATTCATTTTTGTTAGGGTCTTTTCCGTATCTTTCTAGCCAATTTTATACTTAGGTGACTGGGATCCCTGGAACATAGCAATACTTCCAACCCCTTTTCTAGAAATTTCTCTTCCAATAGTTGGGAAAAAGATGATGTACTGGACTTAAATGCATCTCTTCCTCCTCAGCAGAGATCATATGAGCAGTAGTGCTTACAGCTTACAGAGGTCGAGCAAATTATGTAAATTGACCATCATCTTTCCACATTCTTTGTATGATTTTTCAGCCACTTCACTACACTGAATTTTTGTTGTGTCATCTGCAAACAGTTATAATAATGATCTGAAAGTCCTATAGAAATAGAATATCACATTAGGAACGGTCTCTGGAAATGAAAGCTCACAGGTAGGCAAGGAAAAAGATTATATTCCATCTGTACCGTGTGTCAACAACACAGACTTACAGTGTATACAGAAATTACACCCTTCTTAAAGATATACTTCTACCGAGTAAAGAAATCTTACCTGCTTTCTTTTCCTTTCATCTTTTTTTTTTTTTTTTAATGTTTTCTTAACACAAACCCCAATGCAGGCATTGGGCTGTCTTAGCCTGCGGCCCTGATGAAGCTATTTATTCATATCTCCCTACACGTGTCAATCGATCTGAAAATCATCTTCTAAAGGCTCTAGATTTGTTTCAAAAAGACTTGGGCTGAGGAGGCTTACTTTTGAAGCTTCTCAGCTGGGAAAACTCTCTCCCTTGAGAGAATTAAACTGTTCAGAATGTCAAACTTTGATCTAAACTGCTCACAACATTCAGAAGTAATATCAAGATGGTAATTTCCTTCTGTTTTCATCTGCAGGTGTGACTGAATCTCAACAGCAAAACACAGAAAACCCAAAGCATAACATGGTTCCAGAAAATATTCTCTGGGGTCTATTTTATAATTATCTCATGCTATATATTGGAAGGAGAGTGAAGGTGGAATCAGAATTTTAGGAGTCAGTTGCAACATCTTACATTTATTGAATAAAGTAGAGAGCAGTTAAAAGATGTGGTTTTGTATATTTCTGACAGCGACGTATAAATTATTTCTAATTACAGAGTAAGGAATGGCACCATATTTTCTAAAAGCCATTCCAAGCTCAGTCAGCTTCAAACCAAATAGTTCACTGCTCCCTAGATACACGTTTCTTCTGTATAATTTTATCTCTGGGATGCAGATGCCGCTCTGAGGTTTCTGATAGAAGAACAATGTCCTGAGACAACCTTCTCTCCTCAAGGTAATGGACATAAAACTAATTTAATCCTGAAACTTGAAATTTTTAGATCCAGGCTTAATATTTTCCACTCGTGTGGTTCTTCTATCTTTTCTCGTCCTTCAGGCTGCCGCTGCCTCTTCAGACGTGGGTTTTCATCTCCTTCAGGTGTACCTTAGCAGTGATCATTTCTTGTCATGGAAATTTGGTGGTGTGATGGGTGTGTGCTCATTGCACCTTTCTGTCTCCAATCTCGGAGCCAGAGTTCCCTCAATGTATGAATCTCAACACAAATGCAAAGGCAGTTGAGAGGGTTCAAAGACTGCAGATGTATTGGCTGTTCCCCTAATCGGTATGGATGGGATTCAGCACACACAACCTCAAAGCACATCATTTGGGCATATTAATTATTTGGAATCAAAGTTATATAAGAAAGAGTCAGTGTCAGAACATACTCTCTGCCTTTGTCTCAACAAACTTTGGAAAGAAATATCCCATGTAGACGGGATCTTCCTCACACCAGGAGGCAGACAAGCATCCTTACCACCAGATAAAGGGAATGTAAGGAGCAAAAGATTGTACGGACTGACTTTATTAGTTTTTGCTAATTTGCTACCACAAGTCTAAATGCATTGCCAATTTGCCACAATGTTTCTGTTTTCTTATTTAAAAAAAAAGTATGAAAGTTGCCTGCTTTGGCTAGTTATTTGAGTCTTTGTAATTGCATTGGAGCTCCTACAAGAAAGCATTTATTTATTTTTCTCTTGTTACCCTATCTCAGGTCAGTCTAGTTGTTAGACCAACCAAGGATATGACAAGGTAAGAAAGAAAAAAGTTTTCTCTCACAGAATAATAACACATGAAAGAGAAAAATTCCTTTCATTTGTCTCAAGTGATTTCCATCTTGACTGTTACTTGGTAAAATACTTTTGAGTGTATAAAGCTTTTAGTTTAACCGCCATCTTTTTTAGAGGTTGAATATATTTTTACAAGGAAGGAGGAAAAGAAGGCAGGGAATGAGGGAGGATAGAAAGAAGGATATTAATTGGGGGGAGATAGAAAAGAAAGGAATGAGTCATGTGACCCTCTCACAAAAAGGCAGCATACTTCAAAGCCGACAGGACAATCCCACTCCAGTGAGCTACAAGGGGAATTTACCAAATACATCATCAGCAATGGAGGATCTATCCTTCTCCTTTGTCAAAAATAAATTAGTCAAGAGAATGGTTATCTCATTTTCACAGATCTCACCTACACTCAAGGTAAGGAGATTAGATAGTGTTGTCATTATAAACTGGAACCTTCCTGACCATCTTAGACTCTGTCTACCATACTCGTGGTCTCTGAGCAGTTTCAGCTGGTGGAAAAACTTCTATACATAATGCTTAAGAGTAAAACAAGTCTAAATAATCAGGCATAATGATCAACAAACAAACCAGTGAATAGAGAATAGAGTATAACTTTGAGAGCTAATCAAATAAGGAAATCAATTGAATCTCAACTTAGGTTGACAAACGATTAAGTCTGTAAACTTAACATTCATCTTTTAAAAACGTTATTGATTTGCTCGTGTTTTGCTGCCTTCCCACTGCTCCCAGATAATGGACCTGGGTCCTAGTGCTTTGCATGGTTCAACCCCATTTATTTCAGTTGTCTGAGTCATATGGGGCAGCTAAATCTGATATTCTTATCGATAAGAATCTAACTTACATATATAGATAGGTCATTAAATGAATAATATGTGCTATATACTGCACTGGGAGACTCAGTATGTAATGTATATTATTAGTACAATTTCTTCTATATGATAGTCGTGTCGTTAGGAAACTAAAATGAACCTGGAGAAAACATTAGATGCATATGTGCTGAATATTCACACATGTCCATCATAATTTTTCTCCTGATTTTTAAATTATAATATGCCGTGTAATTAGCTGGAGGAGTTAGTTCTTCTTTCTGAAGGTCATGAGTCAAATAATTAGAAATACATGCTCCAAAGTTCCATAGGATAAAGTTACTTTGTTTTGATTTAGGTAACCTTGACAGTCAGAGTTCTGTCCAGCGAATAATGTTCCTCCCAGGAAAATGAGTTCTGGCATTCTTGTAGCCAACTTAAGAGGGACTGTGATGATGAGGTTTACCATTTTGTAACAAAATGTGGATTCAGGCAATCTCACATAGATCCAAAGATGCAGGAAATCAAAACTGAATATATATTGTAAATCTCAATGGAGAAAAGTGGACATAATTGTTATCATTTGTCACAAATAGTGTTTCTACCTATTTCTTTTCCTGCTATAAATAAAAAGTAACTCCAGAGGTTGCTGAAGGAAATCTTAGTTTCTCTCAATACAGTTTCAGAGGAAAGGGAAATGAAATGTCTTCTCATCCTATTGAGGAAGAAATATGATAGGGAAGAATTATGCCTTTCAAATTCTGGGGTCATTAGTTTTTCCCTGGCCTGGTATCGTCCATCTCATCCAGAATTTGACTTCAAAATTGCCAGTGGAATATATTAGATATGCTTCCACAAAAAAGGGAAAGCATTAGAAAGTATGAGATCTGCTTCTCTACAGGCGATTATAGTCAACACATGAATTAATATTTAGAATGTTGGTGAATAAAATAGGTAATTGAGTGTTGTTCTCTAAAATCATAGAAAAGCCAGCTTTATAAAGTTACATGGACTTCAGAAAAACTAATACTATATTTTCGAGGGACGCAAATACAGCATCTTCTCTCTGGTTCTCTTCACGCTAGAATGAAAGGACCCAACTCACTTGCCACTCAGTATCTCCAGGAACTATCTCAGTGAAGATTCAGCAAAGAGATTTGCAAAACCACGACATTTTCACGCATTTTTCATTCTTAATTCCCTTACTACAAGAGGACGATAGCTCTTTTCCCCAGATCACCAGTCAATCCTATGTGCTCACACTCTGAGAATGCAAGTTGCCCTCTGTCTTCTCTGGAATTAGCAGTAAGGGACATGACCTAGGACTTGAGAGAACAGCTTCAGCAGCAAGAATAATGATGGTCGTGGCTCCCCAAATTAGCTCGACTCCAAAGGCTTCCCAGAGCAAGAGCAGTAATAAAACTCCTCTGAAAAATTTCTATCCTTCTCTAAAAAGGTCTGAAAACCGCAACCATTATACGTACTCACATTATTTGTGAATTGAAAGTATGAGGATTATATTTGTTCATAATGTTGAAGGATTGGTATTTTTGACTGCTCTCTGTGAAGGATTCTGCTGGTGTTTCCTCATATCACTTACCACCTGAAGTATGGTTTGTTTCTAGGGCGTCAGCTGGGATGGATATATGGGTTTTCAAACTCTTTCCTTACATGGAACCATCGTATAGGCAGAGAATTAGAGGGAATCTTAAAGGCTTGTCAAGACTTAATCCATGATGTCTGCATTGTATGGGACAAGTCAGATAATAAGACTAGCCCTGAATTGTCCTGTGTGCCTCAGTAGAAGGCATACCAAGGTCACCAGGCAACAGAAATAGATGAGCTCCGTGAGGAGGAATGATTACATCATCTGCAAATCTACCAGAGTCCACAATCTCTGCAATGAATATCCCTACTAAATGCAGCATCGATGCCCACACCTCTCTTCAAAATGACATCATATTCTCAAAATCTGGTCTAAATGTAGACAGAGAACATTCGGTGTTATTTCACGAGTGCACTTTCTTAAGTGTGGCTCCTTTTCAACCAGAAATATGGATCTAAAAATGACCTACCCATCATAAAATGTTGACACAGGGGAAACATATCGACCACAAGCACTGCTACTCTAAGTAGTGAAAAAATAAGACAGAAAGAAGTCAGTGGTTTGCAACAATTTTGAAATCCCATCAGACACAAACTGCTGGGTTTCCCTTTAGACCCAAGGGTAGCGACTGATGCATTCCAGTTTTGGTCATCATGGGTGAAATGAGTGGGATCCTGGTTAGCAGTTTTCTTTAGCTTGAACTGTGTCCTCTGGGGTTCTTCGCTTACTTTGAGAAATGACAATTATCTTTAATGGAAAATAGTTTGTGCTTACAATTGAGTAGCTTCCTCGGTCTCCTTTGTGTGTGTGGAAATTTAGTAACAAAAGGATATCTTTTTATTCTTGACTCTCTTTTGTTGTTTTTTGGGTTTTTTTTTCTTATATAAGTTGCTACAATTTGGGCAGGGTACATATGGGCTCACATTGTCTCTACTCCCAACAACTTGAGGTACCTTCATCAATTGACAGCACTATGGACCAGTCTGAAAGCTCAAACTATAGGACATTTTGCATCTTAGACTCAAAACTCACATAACATCACCTCCATCACATGCCGTGGTCATAAAAAGTCCTAAGTTCAGCCCAGTTCAAGAGCTGGGAAAAAGAACTCTGCCACTTGATAGAGAAGAGCAGCAAAGTCATAGAAAAAAATGGAAAAAATAGAGTTATAAGGATACTGAGAGTCATCTTTTAGACAGTTTAACTTTTTCTCACTCATTTTGATCCCACTGAATAAAGTCAACACATACATGACGAACGAAAGTTATTTACTTCTCTACTTTCTCAGCCACTTCCCCCACAGCAATGTTTCCTAAAACAGGTAAAATATGATGGTACTTGTAAAACATTTATTTTATTGAAGAAAAATTACCTCGTAATATTATAGAGGTTTAAGGTGTGCATCCGTGTAAATCAACATGTGTCTATAACAGTAAGTTCACCATCACTAAACCAGTTCTTCCTCCACCATATAATTGACTCTTTCCTTCCAATGGATGATTTTTGTTATTTAGCAGGAGAAGCTGTTAAACAAGTTTGTGTAGATACTCTTCTGGTTGTATCCTGAATAATCATTGTCATTAGGTAGAAAGTATTCTACAATTGCTGTAGTATTTGCTTAATTATAAATTATATTGCCTTTGAACATACTCTCTTTGTCTGATGACATAAGTTTCCATGTGATTTCTATACTATTATTTGTTGGATTAGATGTTTTTGCTATTTTGTTGCATTATAATTCTGATTCCTCAGAACTGGATGAGTGTCTCAAAAATGGACCAGTGATGCATAAAAGAAATAATGAAAATCATAACACAAGCACCACAATTCCATGAAATGTCATAAACATAAAATAGATAAATTCCAGAGCAAAATGATGAGTGAATCTCTGTGCATTGACAAGTGATATATAAATGTAATGCTTTCTCATAAACAACAAAACAATAAAATTTTGTACAAAAGTACCATGCACATGAGAAAGATTCTTTTGAATTCAAGATCCATTGGCTCCTAGTCCCTAAGATATTTTCCATTATTCAACTTCATCAATTCACATATTGATAGCATTGATAAATTGACCTCATTATTAAAATGTTTTGTACTTTGAGTTAAACCAATGTTTTTTTTTTTAATTCTTTTATCACAATTCAACATATTATTTATAGAATTAAGTTGCTTATTTATCCACTAAATAGAAAGACGAGAGAATAGAATTATTCAGACATTGTCTAAATTAATACTTTCCTATCAACATGTCTAGGGTTCTATATTATCTAGAGGCTTGTAAAACCAGGCACTAAATTAGCACAAATATGCTCAGGGAGAGACCAGAGGGAGCTATTGATAAAAATTGTTCTATTAAATTACACTGTTGGAAGTGGCAAAATATCAATGCCCTGCAACAATAGAAGCTCTCTCCAGATGTATGGAAAGAGGCATTTTATTCTAAAGTGAACACAATCAATCTTTACCATAATCTGTAGATTGTGAATCAGCAGTTTACTTGGAAACTTGATCTGAGGAAGAACTGTTTGGTATTTTTTCTATGTCTCCCTAAAAACACATATGTTAGGAAAGAATATTTTGTTAATTGATGATTTGAGTTGTCATCTAAGCTAGAAAGGCAGATAAGCTCTATGCCAATGAGCAGTAACTACGTGAAAGGGTAATACTTAAAATATTTTCAAAAGTATTTACTGTCTGGAATGGGATTGGCAGCCACCCAAACAAAAAACAAAAAAGGAGACCAGAAATTATCTTCATGGACAGACATTACAGCCAAATTTCAGCTCCAGCAATACATATAATAAGATAGTGAGCTCCATGAAACAGCTAAAATCACTTTTGGGGGAGAGGCTAACACTCTACTCCTTGAGCTTCAAACTAAACTTGATTAAGAAGGGTTTTTAGCAGTCTGTTCTATAAACTTGAGTGTTCAAATTCAATGTAGTTAGAGCAAGTCACCTGTGGATTGAAAGATGATTCTGTAGCGTTCAAGACATGATCTTTTGCTGATGTTTCTATCATCTTCTGCTAGTGAACTCATCTTTGGCAATTTCATGTTTTTGTTTTTCTTTTCCCCACTGTGACCAATTTTCTTTTTTTATTTCAAAGTCATCTCTAGTCAAACCGATGACAACAAAAATCTGCCTGGAGTTGCATGTATCTTTGGCCTTTGATATTCAAGTTTATTTTTCTGGATTATTCTAGAAATGCCCAGTAACATCCTTAAACAGTTTTCCTTTTTCTCTTCTGTGACAATATCAAATGTGTTCTTCCTTCCAATTACCTGAATGCAAAGCATTCTTGAAGACTACAAATCAGTGTCTTTCTCCGCAAAGCTTTCTTTCATGATTTTGGTCCCCAGTGAGTTTCCATGTCCTGAATTCTAATGCACAATTAAGCAGAACCACACAATGCCAGGCTTTGTTAAATCTGTTTTTTTTTTTTTCCTTGCAGAATATTTTTAGTTTCCTCCCAACTAGATTGAACACCTGGAAGAAATTTTTATGTGTCTCACACTCTGTTGAGTGTTGCTGGGTTACAAGGTGTTAGGATGGTTGTCTGCCATCAAGACATTTAACAATCTAGTTGGAGACCTACTTTAGGAACAAAGACAATGGAATATAATTGAGTCTTAATTATATGAAACACACTATAATTCCTTTGGCTGCGAAATGAGCTGAGACAGTTAATAGCATATCCCTCAAGGCAAACAACCTCAGACTCTCCCCAGTCTTAAGGATTTGTGGGATTTGCATAGGTAGAAAGAAGGAAAGTCAGATATCAGGGGAAGCAATCAGCAAGAATGAGAATAAGCATGGAGAGTTATGAGCAGTAGTAAGAAGCCTGGAGATTTAGTCATAGACTGCTTCTTCATGTAATGGAATCTTCCTGAAACAATGAAGAAATGGGTGGAATATGTAAATATATGACTATGAGCATTGCGAAGTTTATCTTAATGATAAAATATTTCACTATAGAGAAAGGAGCAAGTGTGGTGTTTCCAGAGACAATTTTGGTTTCTGCTTCACAGGTTTAGAATTGCCAGTGAATAATAGAATGAACGAACTTACACATGTGTGTGGGTGTATTTGTGAGATATGATGGAACTCTACATTGTGACAGTGTGAAGGTTCTTCAGAATCTTTTTTATTATGAAATTATGAAGTTCTTGCAAATAAAACTATCAAGATTCTGTTGTTCTCATAGTCTTTCAAAAACGTGAGGTTTAAAATGGATGTCCTAATTGTAAGGCATAATCTGATAGACTTTGAGACATTGTTTACCAAAGTCTACGGTATCATTTTTCTGGAAAGGAGATGTGGAAGCCACATGGGAAGTGATGTTTCTTAAAATTTTTATTTTAAATATACTTAATCATGAGGGTAATGAACTCTTTATGGATATACATTAGAAAAATATCTAAAAACATTTTAGTTGTTTCTGATTTTTATTTTAAAACAACAGATATTGCTTTATTATTGTGTTTATAACATAGACACCTGTAAAAAAATCTTTCTGAATATACTGAATAGGTAAATAAATCTGAGGAAGTTGCTTTCAGATGTCTCCGGAGATATCTGCAAGTGTTTGGAGACAGTCTCAATTACCACGACTTGGAGGTGAGGGGTGTTTGGTGGCATCCAGTGGACAGAGACCAAGAGGCTACTAAATGTCATTGAATGCCTAGGATCCCACTCCATAATAAGGAATGATCCAGCCCTTAAAGTCAGTCATGGAGAGGTTGAATTCCACTCCCAATTGCAGAGAGAGTTATGCATCCAATGACCATATTTACCTGAGACAAAACCAGGATATATGGGTTGGCAAATATGGAACGGGGTTATGTGCCAGCCACTAAGGAGAGGGGAGGAGGCAGAGCAATCCAAGCAGGAGCAAAGCAGTAGGCCAGCAACAAGTAAGTCCTATGTGATGCTGATCAGCTATCATGTAATTATGATGTGTCGTCTGGAGGGACTTCATGCAAACAGGCAGGACTGATGCAAGGGATTTTGACACCTTAGGTAAAAACCAAATTTATCACCCCTAGAAACATTACTCTAAATGTCCTGCCTAAAACACATACAACTTTAACCATCCCCATGTCAGAAATACCCAGTAACTCCCACAGTGCCAGAAATAACCCCTGTGGTGCCAGAGACAACTTCACAGTGTGTAGATAAACCCCATGAGGCCAGAGATAACCCCCAGAGCACTTACCTGTGGCTCAGCCATGCTGTGGAGCTCTGCTCCCTTGGAAGAAGCACGTGCTTGCAGGGGCAGGGAGAATCTTCTTCCCTCTTTTCGTATTTCCTCACAGTGGGTGGGAATGACATTAATGGCCCCAGTTGGCACCAGTAGGTATCATATTTAATGTGAGGGAGAAAGGGACAACTGCTTTTGGGGGTCTTCCACAGACTGGGCCCAAGACAGCTCAAGTGCCCCTTTTGTCCAGCATTAAAGATGACCCCGATTTGTCAAAAAAGTGAGAAAATTGACATTTATATTAAAATTATGGGGCAATTGGGAAATATGAAAATTAAAAAAAAAACACTTTACTTTCTCATTTAAAATACTAAATTTGGTTAACCTAATTATGTATTAACAGGTAAGGAAATTTACACATCTAATGGCTTAAGAATAAACAAAGGAAACTATTGAGAAATTATTGAAGTGTAGTAAATCAAGTCTTCATTGGGGGAAAATATAATATAAAGATGTACTAGCTACTGAAGAGAGTATTTCACAATCACAATGACATTTTTGCGCACTAAAAACATTTTAAAATGAAGCTATGAAGGAACTCTCCAAATGTTAATGTATTCTGATGACTGCCCGATGGCAGGGTTCCTGTGTGTCCTGTCCACTAATGAAGGGACACACACAGAAAGGTTGGAGGTGACTTGGTTAGGGTCATGGAGTGGTTTTATAAAAGCCAACATCGGACTTTGAGGATCTGATTTTCTCTTATGACATTGCCTCCAGATTTTCAAATAAACTTGGTCAAATTAAATTTGCTTCTGAACATAAAATTTAGTTATTATATATATATATATATATATATATATATATATGCAATAAGGCATTCTGTGACTGGAAGTATACCACATTTGGTTATAATTTATGAATTTCATTTTTCATGTAAGGAAACTCAGCGTATTAAAATTCACAGATTCTAATTACAGAGAATTTGCAGCTGGTGGCTTTTAGGGTATGTAAGGTTTATGATTCCTTAATTCACTCTCACTACTAACTATCTTTTTCCATGTATAATTGCGTGAATACTGGCTGTTTGGCTTGAATGTGTAATAAGTTAACTCTTCATATAATGCTCAACAATCTCATTGGAAATCTATAATCAATGAATTATAGAAAAGCACGCCAAGTAGACTCTCAGGAGACATAATCTCCATAAAATATACTTATGTACTATAAATTAATTTGTAGAGAGGACACATTCATGGATATTTTTAACTCTTGGAGAGATATAAGGCAATTTACTCCAATAAATAATTATTGAATATCTATTAAATGTTAAAGACTGTGAAAGATGTGTCTCATATATAAACCAAACCTTTGACCAATTTTTGTATTTAAGGACTATAGTCTGATTGACCCCTTCATGTGTTTTTTCAGACAATTTTTCATGAAAATTGATGTCACTTTAACTGTAAGTAAAAGCTGTTTCCAGGAAAATTCATCCCTTGGTGGAAATAATAGGAAGAATGTGAGAAGAAAATAAATGAAAAGTAAAAGCATAAATACGAGCAAAAGAGATTAAATACTATTTCAACTCCTGTCTTTTGCATTCTGTCTATTTTACATAGACAACAGTATATTCTCATTTGTTATAATTATTTATAAAAGTAGTACTTACTATTTTTCAGTAGCTAGAAACTGGCAAACCTTTTTATGTTATCTTTTAAAATTTCAATTTCCATGGAATCATTACCTTGAAATAACTTGAATAAATACTAAAATTTAATAAAGTTATGATTTTCTCAGAGACACAAAAATAGTAAACATGACTCCAGTATTATTTGTAGTTCTCAGTGCAGATCATAGACCCTCTTCAGTGCAAACTGCGCATGTCTTATCTTTCTGATACTGTATTCCTTATTAAAGACAAGCGGTGTGTCTATCTTTTATATGGTGAATGACACAGAAAAGAAAAGAATTGTGTAGTTAGGAACTACTCCGAGTGATGACACTTCCCTAATCACACACACTGGACAAAAGGATATGATTTGTATCTCCACATGTTCTTAGTCTGAATTAACTTATTGCTTCCTGAAGACAAGGCATTTATTAAATTTATTCATCCATTTTGAGACTATGAAGTGTGTCAGGTATTTTAGCGGGAATGCAAAAACATGTTTTTAAAGAATAGTTTCTTATCCCTGGGGACTTAGAGATTATGAATAGTGGACATACAGGTGCTATAAAAATAAAAGTGTTATGATATGCATATGCATTGGTATAACACTGGATATAAAAGATATTTTTTTTTAAATCTCATTATCAAAAGAATGATTCCTTTCAAAGAGGAAGGCACTTATAACTGAATCTTGAGTGACTATTGTAATTGGAAAGAAATGACATTCCAGGGAGCAGCCTAACCGAAGACCCAGACAAGTTATAAGCCAAGTATGTTGATGCCAAGGAGAGGGAGTCACTTAATTCTGAAGAACACAACCTTTGGGCAAAGTAGAGTAGCAGAAAATAGAGATGGAGAGACGCACAAGCCATTCCACAGGGAGTTTCCATGTATTGCAAACTTAAAAAAAAAAAAAAAAAAAAAAAGCTTTAATCTCAAAACTAAGAAGCTGTGCATTACTTTTTAACATTATGAATATCAACAACATGTTGGATACAGGAATGGAAGAGCAATTTAAATAACTCTTCATTTTGGAACAAGAATTGATGAAGAGCTCCATTCTGGTGATGGCAGGAACTGGAGAGAGATATTGAACATGATAAATGTGCAACTGGAAAGAATACAATGACTAATGGAGAATAACTAAAATCTCACTCTAGACTGAGCATCGTGTACATTCCATGACTTAATTAAAATTAACTAATAATACCTGCAACAAATAATAAAGGGTTTACTCTGTGTTTCTGGCTTTTGATTCCTTCTCCTTAGAAATCATATGACTGAGAGAGTAACTGCGGCAGTCACATTTTGATTTTTTTTCTTTCCATGGCTCTGGCCTGCTTCTCTCTTTCTGAACCGCTGCTTAAGTCTACACCAGGATGAGGTCTGTTGTGTGAGCTGGAAGGACTCACACTTTACTCATCGGCCACTGTATGTTCCTCAGATGACCGTCTCCACGCTTAGTCTTGTCACAAAACCTTCTGAAACTCGCTTCTTAATCTAGGAAATTCCATCAAGAAGGAAATGAACCAAACATACTTTCAGTGGAAAGAGAAGACTGACCTTGAAGGAAAATCACCATTGCTCAGAGAGAAACTATTTATGCATCTAATTGGAAAATCTGGACCATGGCTGTAAGGATCAATGTTTGATGTGCCCTTAACAGCTCTCTTAGCACACCCTTATTTTATGGAGAAAGAAAAGAAGCCCTGAAAGCCTTCAATAAGCTTGCCCTTATTCAGCTAATCAATGGTAGATCTAGAAAGCGCGGTGACGTTTTCTGACCTGAAGCATGGAGATTTTACCTTTCATTAACCAAAGGAATTAGCAAATCACTCAGGTAAAATTATTGGAAAGTCATATTTAGAGAGATTTGGGCTGGAACAGAAAGGACTCCCAAGGCTCACTCGATGTTCCAAAAAAAAAAAAAAGGTAAATAAGATTTATGTTCCACATTGGGTAAGTTGGGTTCCTCATTTACAGACTCTAATCCTCTACTGGCATATGGTTTCATATATGGCTTTTATATGCCTCTGGTAAAGTAGCGTTTATTTTGTTTCATATAATTAACCTGATAGTGCATGCAGAGGTGTTAGTATATAATTTCTTACAGTTATGGTCATTGCCCCTATTAATTGAAGTTAGTATTTCACCATATTCACTAAAAATATAATTGGACTGACCTATTACAGCATACAGAGCCTTCTAATAGAAATAAATTTTGGAGTAACTGAAAGTTATCAAAATAGTGTACATATGCATCGGATTTTAAGGCCAGATAGCAACAAACAGAATGGCAATATATGATTAATTATGCGGACATTTACCTGTATTACTCTTCATTGATATAAACCAATGATATATGTGTGTGTACGTGTGTGTGTGTACGTGTGTGTGTGTGTGTGTGTGTGTGTGTGTGTTTAGTAAAAGGAAAGTTAGATATTAGGAATCTGGATGCGCAACAATATCTAAATCCAAACAATCTGCTCTAGCTAAATATGGAAATAGATACTTTTATTATTTATACAGTTTTGCAATTGTGAATCTCAAAACAGCAAACCTGGTTTGTAACTTTTACTGAACTTCCCATTGTCAGCGACTGCATGCAGATGTAAAGGAGAGAAGAGAGCAAATAACCAAGCGCAATGCCGTATTCTTGCTCCTGGAAGAGCAGAAAAGAGTTATGTGAACAGAAAAGAGTTATGTGTCAATGTTACTTTTACATGCCTTGACTTTCTGAGTCTACAAATTCTTGCATTACTCTGCACTGTTTATACTCCTTGAAATTCAGTGAAAACCGTGTGTAAGTTTGGTTTACATATTTGTCCCTAAACCCATCCTGCTATGCCTTGATGTTTTTGAAATGGCAATTGCAATGCAAGGGAATGGGATCTTTGAAAGCCTGTGTGCAAACTGTAACTATTCTCACCTATGTTCAAACAACTTGAGGCAATTTGCTTCCTTATTTTTTCCCCCGTTTTGTTAAATATATCATTCAGGTTAGGCTAGGTGCTGCCAACTCTAACAATTCAGTCAGGCAATGATTCAGTCAGGAGAGATTGCTTAGGATGCTGAAAAACCTTAACATTTTGTTGACTTAAACAAACAAACCCAGAGAAGTTCAAGTTCTCAGATTCCTTGCTCTTGTACCTCAGCAGACTTTACCCAATGGAATTATTTAGGATTTCAGGCAAATTAAGCAGTGAGTTAACAAGCAGCAGGGTGAAAAGTATCTCATTGGCAATTAAACCCTCCAAGCTCATTGTCCAGAAGTAGTCACGTTTCCAAAAAAGGGCTCCAATGAGTTGCAGGGAAAGATTTATCAGTAGCCAGAAAGCAGAGTCCCAAAGAAGACCAGGAAAGCTGAGAATCAGAAATACTTGACCAATGACTCAGAAGAGTATGTTGGACAATTATGCAATGCATATCTATTATTTGATTTATTCTATATGGTCATCACTCAAGAGAGACATGAATGAATAAGCATGGAAATTAATAAAATTAAAACACGAAAAGTAATAATACATATTTGAGTATCTAATACTCTGTAGCAGAGTCAGGAAGGTAATGCTAAGCAGTTCTTGATGCAAGTTAAAACATTTAATTCTCTTAGCAGCCCATCTCTTTCAGGTGAGGAAACTGTCCTGAAAGGCTAAATCACATGTCAGGGGTCACACTGTGAAGTGGTAGAGCTGGGTTGCAATCTCGGCCATTTTATTTCCACTGCTGTGTGCTCTGAAGCATCAGTCTATATATTTTCAAGCTGTCAACCTTTACTGAGCATCTATTATATTCTAGTCTGTATGGCAATTAAAAGGACAAACTCTGGCGTTGAAATACATTGATAGGAATCTTTGTCTCTCCCCCATCTCTGTCTTCACCAAGTTGACTTCTAACCTTGGTCAGTTTATTGAAATTCTCTGACTGTAAATTTGCCGTTTTCCCTTTTCTCCTGTTTTGAGTTGCTACATATCTGTGGAAGATATTTTGGAGACAATGCAAAAAACCTATTTGGTGATGAAAAATTGTGAGATTAAGTTTCAAATTTTCATTCTTTTTTTTTTTCTTTAAGGAAAAACATTCCCCCTTTTACACCTTTTATCCCCAAGTTCCCACCACTACCTCTGCATAGAGTCAACCATTTAACTTTCTGCTTTTCCTTCGTGTGAGTCTGTGTGTGTGTGTGTGTGTGTGTGTGTGTGTGTGTGGTGTATATTTGGTGTGTGTATGTCTGCATTGTGTGGTGTATGTATGCATGCATGTATGTGTGTATGTATGTATGAGAGTGCATGTGTGCATACATGTGCTTTGCGTAGCAAGTGTCTCTGTGTACATTTACATGTGTTTGCATGTGTGCACTGTGTGTATGAATATATGTACAAGAGTGCATTGTGCATGTGTGATGTATGTGGTGTGTTTGTGTGTATGGCATATGTGTGGTGTGTGCATGTATGTGCATGTATGTTCCATGTGTATGCAGGTGTATTCGTGTGTGTATGTGTGTATGAGTGTATTATGTGTGCATGTGTGTGGTCTATGTGGGTGGTTTAAATGCGGCATGTGTGTTCATGGTCTGCATGGTGTGTACATGTGGGTGCATGTGGGTTTCTGTGTATTGTACATTCTTGTATGTGTGTGATGTATGGATATATGTGTGGTGTGTTTGTATGTGTGTATGGTGTGCGGCTGGTATGGGTGGTGAGTATATGTGTATGTGTGTATGCATGTGTTCTCTGTGTGTGCTCGTGTGTCTGTGTGAATTTGCATGTGTGCATGCATGTATACATGTCTCTATGTGCATCATGTGTTTTATGTGTGTATGGTGCGTGTGTGGTGTGTATGTTTTATGCATGCATGTGTTCTGTGTGAGCACATGTGAATACAAATGTGTTCTATGTGTGTGTGCATGTTCTGTGTGTCTGTGTGTCTGTATTTATGTGTCTGTGTGTGGTATATGTGGTGTGTATATGTGTGTATTTGTGTGTCTTGTGCATACGTGTATGTGTATGCATGTGTGTGTGGTATAATGCAATTAAAATGTAATTACCAAGTAAATTTCCTTAAACCTCTTTCTTAAATGAAAGAGAGTATATTATACACATTCTTTATAGTTTGTTTTACATCACTGAACAGGACGTTCTAGAAGCTACTCCACAGCCTTCTGCTAATATTGTCTGCGTTCTTTTCTTTACAGACATAGTTTCCAATGTGCACACCAACATATTTCAGCTGCTCTGCTATGCCTTTGTATCTTTGTTGCCTCCAGTCTATTGTGATTACAATTGCATTATAATGAGTAAATCTGGGAATGTATTCTTTTTATTATTGGAGGTATTTTCTTAGGGGAGAATTCTTAAAAGTGGAAAGTGAGTGGTAAAAATCTAAGTGCATTTGCTGCCTGTTAAGTGTTACCAGATATCCCTCCCAGAATGTGCCAGTGTGCCTGCCCACAGCAGGTGCACACACCTCATTCCCTGTAGCTTCGCATTTAGTGTATCGTCAACATTTCAGTTTTCGCTACACTGATAAGGGAGAAAAGGCATCTCGACGCTCTGTTGGTTTGCATTCCTGGAGTTTAGCGTAAACTAACTTTTTCCCCCACAGACTTGAGTTCTGGTATTTTTTTGCTTATATTTGTGAATTACTTTTTCATGATTTTTTCTGTTATATTTTGGTCCTTATTCTCTTAATTTTTTAAAAAAATTACCTCTCTGAAAAATAAAGTATACTGATAAGTTTCTGGTTGGTCTCCAGTTTGAATTTAAGGTTTTATGCTAATTAAAAGTCAGAATATAGTTGCAATTCGGGGTTCAGGTGCCTCAAAACTTTTATACCAATCAAAATTATCTCAGTATATTAAAGGATACAATTTTCTATGTTTATTTAGGTTATTTTTAATAATGGACTATTTGCAAAATTATAGTAAAACATACAAGTTTTACACACATTATCATTAGCAATAAAGTTCTGATCATCAGATATGCAGTTTTCTACCTGAACTCACATGATACTCAGTGTTTGCACTTGTCACTTGATAACTTATCCTTCTGACATGATTTTTAATAAACATTTTGTGTCCAAATAGATTTTAGAGAAAGATTAGAAAGGTGGTAGAAAATATTCCCCTGTACTCTGTAGATGGTGTCCCATATTATTATCATCTTTCATTAGCATGGTTTATTGTGACCCAACATTGTCTCATCATTAATAATCAGCATTTATATTTTATTTAGAATTTTTTAGTGTTCACTAATGCTATTTCTCTGTTCCAAAATTTTGAACAAAATACCACATTGCTTTTAGTGCCAGTGTTATTTATCTTATGTACTCACTTTGCATCCATCCCATTTGCACATGTCATTTTATATTTAAATAGTGCTGTTTGTAAACAAAACAATAATTGATCTTTCCTAATCCACTCTGAACTTTTCTGTTTTTTATTTGTGTCGTTAGACTATTTTCATTTAAATTGAATCTGGATATAACGTGGTGTGGTGTGACATAGTATAGTATAGTATATAATATAATATAGCATATAATCTGTATAGTACAGTGTGTAGTATACTGACACATTAGGCCATAAGCATATTTATAATATTTTATGATAGAGTATAGTGCAAAGTATAGTGTATAGTATATTATAGACTATAGTACAGTATCTAATATAGTATATTCTATAGTATAGAGCATAGTATAATACATAATATAATGAGTCCTTGATCAGGGGCTGCTTTGGATCTATTTTAGGATTTGTAGAATGGAGTAAAGAGAAGATGAAAGTTAGGAATGAAGAGCACCTTCTTTGACTAAGCATAATGTGCTATCCATCTCATTTTCACCAGTCAAGGAGACACACCTGACGCCAGACTGTCTCATCAGAGGAGTCTCTCTCTGACTCTGAAGTGGATGAACTGGGAAGTTCCTGCTCTTTGATGTGGGAGGTGATGAGCAGTCGCTAGTTTCAGTGAAATCTTGGGAGCAGGATACAGGACCTGCGACCGTCACCACACTGTCTGCAGATACGAACCAAGTACTAAAGATGTAAAGGAAGGTGTCCATATCACAAATCAAGTCATAAAATAAGGAATTCTATGATTGTCTTTGACTTTCTGTAGTTTACTATCCTTGTAAAACAAGATTTGTGGTATTTCTTCATAAAGAAAATGGTCCTCATTGACCTAAAGTTTTCAGTTTTAAATGTGTTTAATTTTTGAAGAGTATTGAAGAAAACCAAGGTGAAGTAAAATAGAAGGAAAGGAAGATGATAGAGGCCACCTGGAAAGAACTTGAAAAGACGACCGTTTGTGGATTTGTAATACTGGTAGCGATACTGCTGTCTTTGAAGGAGGACAGGGCCTTGGGGGTAAAATGTCTAAGGAAACGTAAATTGTGTAATTGCTTGTTAATCCATCAGAAGGAATGTCTGCCTCATTGTCATACTTTGGTTTATTATGATCTGAATAAATAATTAAGAAACTGATGGCAGATTGTTTTTGAAAAAAAGAAGAAATTGTGAAGAAGAGAAATGCATGTTGACCACAAGGAAAATAAGTAAAACATATTGGGTAGAGAGAACCCTGAAAGAAAGAAACTATTACAAGACAAATCTTTCTGGAAAGACATGTATCTCTTTAGTAGAAAAAAAAAAATTAAGAAGAGCAAAATTGCAGGAAACAGAATGGATATGAAGTAGATATTTTGCCAAGTAGAAAGAAAAGTGAAAAAAAAAAAATCAAGTTCAATCAAAAGGAAAATCAAGTTATAGGAATTTATCATTCATAGAGAGAAGTCCTTTTAAGGTGATAATGGAGACATAAGAACTATAGGAGTCAGAGATATTCATATCAGGCAACTGAAATCATGAAAGACGGGACAGGGACAAAGTGATGCCAGTTTTCTGGAAACTCCCAACCTAACCCCCTGCTATCAGACTGTGAGGTCATCTATCCCCTGGAGCTTGTAACAGTTATCGACAGTTCTCTGGTTTAATTTCCTTCCTCCCTTCAAAACGTATTACCCAGATTACTGCCCTCGCTCTAATTCCCACTATAACTAGAGCTGATTTAAAAATGCACAGAGACAATCCTTCCACTATCTGCTTCTTTAGAGACGTATGGTCACCTCAGTTTCATGGGTTCTTGATCTGGCTTTGGTCCAGGAAGCCATCCTATCTTGCTTATGTTATTGAAATAGCATTTTGTTTCTCCATGATTTCACTCTGACTTTCCAACGGTCAGTGTTCAATAATGCACCCAGAGTTATTCTTTCAAATTGGAAAAGCCATCACTCTTCTGTTGACAACTCTCCAGGGGCTTCCCTGTTCGTTCAGTGTAAAAGTAAAAGGTGTTCCAATGGCCTTCCAGAGTTGTCTGACCCCTTCTCTTTCCACTCTCCCTGGAGCACAGTGTGTTATCTCTGCTGTCTTCATGCAGCTCTCAGTCACAAGCTGTCCCCAATGGGGCATGTGTCAGGGTTCACTGTCCTCAGGAAAGGTCTATGTGGACAGGGCCGCTACCTCCCTGCCTTAATGGACATCGCACTCACCAGCACCCAACACCGCTTGCCTCCTCTCTTAGACACGCATATACAATCTGATATATCATAGTTTTACTAATGTCTTTATTTGTCCGCCATCAGGAGAATTTGAATTACATGAAGTTATAGATATATTTACGTCAAGCAACATATTTACCATGGACAAGAGAGCAGGTACCTAGAACTGATGTATGTTCTTAAAAAGCATGTCATTGTTTCCTATTGAATTAATTTATCAATAATGGATGGTCAGCATTTCTTAAAGAGCAGGTGTTATTTGCACAAAGCAAAACAGAAGAGAAATACAGCTTTTTTCAGGAATACTAAACTAGAAATACTAGTTGTACACTATAGACTTTGGAAATTTGCTTATATTCTGATTCCTCACTTGGAAAATGGGTCTATCAGTTCTTTCTTGTTTAGGGGGCTATTAAAATAAATTAAGTCTGATCCATGAGACATTTATCATGAGCACACCTCTAAATGCTATGATTAAGAAATGATTCTGTGATGTGTCACCTAATAGGGAGGTCCAACCCAGTAGAGAGGAATCATAATTGATTATCAAATGAATGAATGGTGACACCAAAATATTTGAATTGATTCCATTATTTTAGAAAGAGAAAGTGAATTAGAATTGGAGTTGCCTGGTGCTAAGTGAATGAAAGAAAGAGGAAAAAAAAAAAACAATGTAAACATTTTGCTGATTTGGTAAAAATATTTCCCTCCATCTGCTTCAGTCACCCCATTTAGCATAAGATGACAAGCATGAGTCTGCTAACACCCATCATGTTCAAGTACCGTCTGTTTTTGACAGGACCAAATGGGATTCCACTTTTAAAGGTGGGGATTATACAAACTGTGTAACTTAAATGCAAGCCACTAACTATTTTAGTTTCTTGTGAAAAATAAATAAATAAATAAATAGAAGCAGTGATCTGTTCACCCTGGAGGAAAAACATATTAAAAAAATAAAACAGCGGAGAGGTTGTATGTAGAGTTCCAATGCTCTCCTTCCTGATGGATTATCAAGATTAATAGCAAATATGATTATTTGCAAATCATATCAGTATGTGCTTACGTGACTCTATAATAGGAAAATTACCTCAAAGGATCATAGCACCAAGGGGTCTTCAAATGTCAAATCATGTAGGAGAAAATGAGGATTGGTTTTAACATTCTTTTCCCCAATAGATTTATATTTATGCTTTTCATGTTCTGGTATCTTGTATGAAACAAATTTATACTTATGGAGTCCACATACGAAGTTTTATAAAAACAATTTGAATCCAATTATCCACTGATTAATTTTATTCTGTTCCTAGTAAAAATAAATAAGGAAAAGTACTCCTCTTCTTTTCTTTTAATATCCTGAGATCACTTTGAAGGCAATGAATTATTTAGACATAAAGTAGAAAAAAGCTTTTCTCTCCTGCCTCATCTGACAACAAGCTCAGGTGTGTGGTGGAGAAGGAGAAGGAGCCAGCCCTTGGACGGTTCCTCTACGCCCTCTGCGCCCATAAGCCCCTCCCTTCCCCTCCTTCTAGAGCAGGCAGAGCCAAGGACAATATGAGTAGAAGCAATGCACACCCTGGAGCATGTCTGATGGAGCTTGGTCATGAGCCAGGCCATTGTAAGGTTAATCTGAGAGAGGACTCAGCCAGAGAAGATGTGTAATCTAGTGAAATGGAGGCGTCTTTCCCAACTTAAAGAATTCCATTGTCTTGTTACAGTACCTCAGTGTATCTCATTCTTCACACTTACCTCTTCACCATATATTTGAAATCAAATAATATTGACACCAGAAATGTCATAAAAGATCAAATTATTAAGTAAAGTTGTTTTAAGATATTACAAAGGCATTATGTTTTGGAAACCATGCCTTTTGACAAAGCACTGTTTTAATAAAACACTTTTTGGTATAATGTTCATTACTGTGTAATAATACACCATATTTTAAAGGCAATGCTTTCTTTGGATTGGGATTAGCCATAGAATTCCATGGCTGTGGTGAGATTGTTTTAAAATCATTCCCAGAGTGAAGCCACCAAGCCGGACTCTCTCATGTATTGTGGTTACATAAAGTGTTTGCGGGAAACATCCTCTGTCAGTGTCCTATAAAACTAATAGTTCTTCCACTGTTAAAATAAAAAAGAAAATATTTTTAATATTTAAGTATATTTATAGCACTATAGTCATTTTATCTTTCAAATTATATATGCATAAAAAGATACAAAGCTATCATTTAGTTATCTTTTATTAAATAAAGCATTCATATTACACATATTTATTATGTGAACAAAAAGTCTCTTTCCTAATTGGGATCAAATGTTATTATAGCCAAAATAAATCACCTTCTCTGTGCCAATAGAATAATGAAATTTCTATTGAAAATGTGCATTTTGCAGCTAATTTTATGTTTCAATGGCCTCTCACTATAAAATTGTCCTCTGGTTCACCATGGCACAATGTAATAATTATGTCTTTCTGGCAATTTCAATAATAAGATTCTTTGAAATGACTTTGAGATGAATCTACCTTGAAGTGAATTGAGTCCCAGAAAAACTTTGTTCCATTGAAAGATGAATGAGCATTTGTTTAATCCTTGTAGGAAGTCTTTTTCCTTCTTAAACACATGCATTTAAGAAGTAAGGAAGATGGAGAGAAACTATGGTATAATCAGGAACTTTGGAGAGATATTCCTGCTATATTTATCTTAACTGACTAATCAAAGAACTTCCAAACATAGAAAAGAGAGATTTCATTATCGTTCATGATTTCAAGATGTTGACAAGCTCTAAATCAATACTATTTTTTAAATGAGAAACTAAAGCAAGTTTATTACTTATGCCTAATATCTTCACAAAGAATACTGTATAGAAGCTCATGCAGCAGGAGTTTTAGAAGCAACCAAATAGCGAATTACCACCCACATGAATGGATAGACCTGGTCTCTTGGCTGTCTGTCATTGATTTGTAATATGAATGAGAATGGTAAAAGTTTCCTGGCATGAAAGTTCCGATGCCAAAAAAAGCTTTCCACAGTGCACAAACCCTAGAGCATTTTCACATGGAAACTGCAAAGCACAGAAATGAAACAACTATTATAAAATTACCAGTAAACCATCTATTTTTTGTTTTCTATTTTACAGTCTGTAACCTAAATGTTGGCTATTTGTGAAGGGAAAGATAAATTTGAATTGTAGTGTTAATGTGCTTGATTTCACACTATCAGATTATCAAATCAGAACTGTTTTTTGTACCCAGATACATTCACCCTCATGTACATTCAAGTCTCCAATTAGTAGCAACTTCTTTAGACTCCAGGGTTATAGAGCGCTTGATAATGCATTTCTGCTTGTTAACGTAAGTTTTAGAGCTCCCTAGGTATTTTAAGATAAAATTCATTTATCTTGGCCCCAGAAGTGCCTTTCAAAAGCAAGTGCTACATTTGCATCAGTGAAAATTCCCAACGATCACATAGTAATCCGTGTGAGATCATGACGAAAAACAAGCCTATGTGTAGCTTACATTTCAAAGACATTTCCCTTGTATTCTTAACATGATAATGAACCCAGTCTTCTGAGAACAGCATGAAATGATCTATTCCCACTGTGCCAGACTTTATAGTGCTCTATTCAGCAGTATAATATATTCTGCAAGAAGGTTAATAGTATTAGGAGGAAGCAATCTTACTCTATAGCATCACCTTCACTTTTAAATGAATAAAATAAATTTAACCCATTAATATTTATTAATTGCATAATTCAATTAAACTGTAATATCTGGAGTTTAAAAATAGCTGCAATAAAATTCAGTTATTTCTGTAAGTGCCTAATTGTACACACCATACAAATTCAGGTTGCTTCCACTAATACCATTTATGAGCAGACTGCTCACCTAATAAGTTAATTATCTTACAATTTGTATGTCTTGGTCATATTTTATCATGCTTCCTTTTCTTGAAAAAAATATATTTATAATTTGACTATATATACTGCTTCTCTAAAAAATTCACAGAAATATTTCCTTAGTTAAATAAGATCCTCATGTTCATTTTACTTCGCTCCATTTTCAGAATAGATGCTAAACTTAAAATGGTGAATGTATTTTGCAATTAGTTTGACATGAAATCTATGGTAGTTTCCTGTGAAAGTACTATGTAATAGTTGCTATTGGTTTGTCATTATAATTATCTACATTGTATTAACATTACTTAATAGTCTTATTTCACCCTTTAATCATCTCTCTCATCCCTGTTTGTAGTGTTTAATTTTTAAAAATTCTGTTTTCTTTCAAGGAAAAGTGCAGGCAGGAATGAAATTGAGTAGGCAGGCAGACAGGAAGACAGAGGAAGAGGAAGCACTTTTTTGTTTTATTTTTATTTACTTGTTCACGCTAGTTGTTTCCCCCTGCACCAGAAAACTCTAGTCCAGGGGTACATGGCCTGCACTCCTTCAAAGTCAGTTGACCTAACCATCACTCCACCAAGGCATGCCAAATTTAGTTTTCTTTTAAAGTTTTAATTATTTAAATTTCAGGTATGGAAAGTGATCATGTTCCCGTTACTACAGAAGCATGCTCTCACCTGAAGAACAAGATTCATACTTCAAAACAAAATTCTCAAAAATATACATATTATTTAGGCTTCCTACAGAAATGTAGCTAAGTCTAAAATAAGTTCCTCCATCCCCATTTTCTGGGTCTGTTCAGGCAGCAGTGAAGAATAGATGCCGAGGTAGAGAGGTTGACAGATGCGTTGTCAGAGTTTGGTTTAAACGTGGCCTGTATTCCCAGAACTCTTTGCGCTTCGCCTGCTGTGAAAATATGTTTGCCTCACCACAATCTCCATTTTCACCTCACACAAGGCGACAGGTTTGGATGATGCTTGGGGGCTGCCCAGGTCCAAGAGAAATACCCCATTCAGCCAGATCTCCTGGTTCACTTTCCTTTGTCATTTTAAATTGCAGTGTCAAACTCGTCCCATGGCATAACACATAGCAGTCAAATTTGTGTCAGAAATAGTAAAGGGTGAACCTTTTCCTCACAGTGAGGTTCATTTTCTTCTTCCTGTCAGAAAGGATTGTAGAGAGAAGATCACCACCTTTACCCTCCCCGCGCAAGTGGCATCCAGCAAAAATGACACTCTCTGCAAGGTGTGCCCGTTACTCATCATGCTGCTGATATATTGGCCAAGTTCATCTAAGTTCTGTTGCGGTTCAGTTCATCCATGTCCCGGCTCTAATCCGGAGTTCATAGAGGGAAACCCACCTCAGTTAAGACTGTGTTTCTGAGAAATGAGGCTTAGTCACCTGGTAAGCCCACCTTGGTTGCTGAAGGGTCAACTTTCTAAACATTAATTGCATTTAATTTAATATTTACTGAAGCACATTGAATTTGCAAATTAACATAAGCCCGTAGGCACAGGTTCCCCAGAATTGTCACTTCTTCATTTGCTGGTCCAGCAGGAACACTTTGTCATCACTGAGAGACTTGACTTCGCAAGTTACCTCCAAACGCTTCCTCTCATTGAAGTCTCAGGCCCACCCACTTGAACACAGTCATTTTCGTCTTTGCCATATGCCTGTTTTCTACAAGCCCTCCATAAGATCCCAGAAGCCCACTCCTAGTTCTTTTGTTCTTTAATCTGTCTGCCAAGCTCAATTCTCACTCCCATATACTTCTAGCTATCCCACACCTGGAACTCTGTAGAAACTTCCATTAGCTACACCTTCAACGAGGATCAGATGTCTGGAGGTGGGGCGTGGCTAGCACTCCAAGTGGTCGAAACTCCATACTTATTGACATTGACTGAGGCCACATGAGATTTCACACACTGTGTTCTCTTTGCTATTTAGAAAAACAGGTTCAAAAATCTTGTCAGAGCTGGATATCAATTTTAGTGATGTGTCTAGGTGAGCATCATAAAATCATCAAAGTGTGATATAGTTATCTATCTCATAAATTTTATTTTATTTGCCATTTGTTAAAGACAAATAAGGAAAACTAAGCAACTTCATGAGACCAGCTAGTTCAGTTAAAATCCTGGTTTACAGTCTAATGTTGGGCTTTATGCAAATTTCTTTTTTTTTTTATTATAATTATTTCTCATTATCACTGTCATCTTAAGGAAAAATTGACGTAGATAAGAACAATTATTTTAAGGAGGATTATATGTGACTTTTCACTTCAACACAGGTTGGCCATTACTAGATAATTCCCCAGCACGGATTTTGTAGCAATTTATAGGTTTCTCCCACACAAAGACAACACTTGTAGATTTTTCCTTGGATTTTTTTAAACTGAAATACAGATACATGACAACGAATATTATTGTATCACCAGGGTTTGTTGCTATTGATTTTTTTTTTCATTTTTCTTGGCTATTTAAGAATGATCATTTCTATGTCCAGAAAAAGTAAAACTGTGGGATTCCTTTTGAATTGAATTGAATAGCAAAGTAGGATATTTTGATACCATTCCAAGACTGAATTCAAAAAGAGATGACTTGAGTCCGTTTGACTTTTCATTCAAAATTCAGGTTTTACTCTGGAGAAGCACACAAAGTATTCCTATCTGATACCAGTGGCACCTGTCTTTCAGTCTTCAGTATCTTTCTCTGCAGTTCGGTGTTTCCAGGTCACAGTGCAACCACCTAGGCTGCGGCTCTCAGGGCCGAATCCTGAGGCTTAGGGCTCCAGCAGATGATGCGCTTTCTCCCAAAGCAATGCTCCATCCCAGAGGCCCTGACAATGCTGCTCTGGTCGCCATGGTAATGAGAAGGACACTCTTCCCCAGATTCCGTGGAGCATGTCACACCTGCATTTTTCTTAAAACATTTTTCCAGGAAGTAGAGGAAAGAATTGCACCAAATTAATACAGCCATAAACCTAATCCTTTACATGAAACTTGAAGATTACCAAAATGAATCTCAAGTAAGCAGTGTCTTCAAATATTGGGGCTGAGCCTCTTTTAATTGGGGTTGAGAATCAGAGTTAGATTGAGAAAATATTCTATCTAGATTCTTTTTTTGTGTGTGTAAATCTACTTTCACTCATCTTGAGAATGCATCACAAAGCTTCTTTGCAGCAGAAAGTCTGACTGTCTACTGTTTATTCATACTTCATGCATATGGCTGCTTCAAGAGACCGCTGTCCATCTGATGTCGTATATGATCCGCAGGACAATTGTCAGCAAACCGTCAATACTTTAATGTCTTAAATGAAGGAAGCATAGAGCTGCTGAAGTTTAAGTTTCCAAGATCTCATTTTTCAATTGTAGCATTTTTCAGCACATTGAATGCACTCAGATTCATGGAATTTCCTCTCCACATACCTCTTTCTCATTTTAGAAATGCTAGTTTGTCTCTAAGTCCAGATATCATCCAAAGTGAAGAAGTTCTCAAAACTGTATTCTCTTCTTCCTTTTCTATTAATTTAACAAGATTTGTTATCTCTCTCTGCTACTAGTGGGAGCTAATAAAGACATTTTCAACCCCATCAATATAATTTTTTTAATAAATATGACCCTAGTGAATCATCCACAGAACTGAAGAACATTGAGAAAGATGAATGGTGGAAAGAATACATCATTATCTACCTTGATGTTCTTATTTTATTACAAACATTATAAATTACTATAGGTGTTTCCCTTCTTTCAAAAAATAGGTGGCAGTGAGAATAGAAAAATGATTGCAGGAGAAAACAGGTAAGGCCTTCTGATGCATCTGTAATATATTATACCCAAAGGAAGGACACACAATTGCATATTGCCAAAATGTTTTAGCAGCTGTGTTTAAATGTTTCACAGCCAGTAGAATAAACTTGGGTAGTCATTAAATTAGTTTGCCTGCTTTTAAAATTTTTCAAAGTCCAGATATTGCTTCATGATGGAGAAGTGAGGAATTAAGACCAATGGTGTTTCTTTCAACCATTTTCCATCAAAGATGATGTGAAACAGATCTGTGCTTTGTATTTCCCTATGTAGTTCTGCCAAAGGGAGGCAGCTGTGCCATCTCTATTGATTCCGTTTTTGTATATTGGTACTACATCTGGCAACAAAGCCCTGTGGAAAGACCAGGGTGGTTGGATTCAGAGCAGCCAGCTCTGTGATCTTGAGCAGCTCACTACACTTTGCTCAGCCTGGGAAGTTGTGTTCAATGAGTAAGAGAATGGAAATGGAAAATCTGTAACATAATTAGAGGGCAGCATGGTCTGAAGGAAATAGTATCAGATTTGGAATCAGATCAGCTCACGATGGAATCCATTTTCCAGCTCTCATCCATCTCCATCACTGGCTCTATCATCAGCTTTCATAAGAATGATAAAGCACAGATGCATTCTGAGCAATGATTGTCTTATCTGTAGAGTGAAAATAATAATGTCTACTGCATGGGGTTGCAGAGATGAAATGAGTGAACAGGAAAATGCCCTCAGTACGAGACTCAGAATACACACTTTTATGCAGATTTTTCTCACTTTTAAAGGAGAGTTGTCAATTTTTCTCTTTTTAGTCAGATATGGCTTCTATTAAAAGATCATCACACATTGAAAGACTTAAAAACGAAAATGTATTATCTGAATGTTTTGGAGGTCAGAATTCTGGAATTGGTATCAATGGATTAAAGTCGTAATGTCAACAGGATTACATTATTTCTGGAACTTCTAAGAGGAGAATCTGTTTTTCTTTGCTGTTTTTGTTTTCTTGGGTTGCTCGTGTCCCTTCTTTTGTATACCCATACTTCTACCTGAAAATTCATCATTCTGCTCACTCTGCTATCATTTGGTCTCTCCTTCTTCTGCCCCCATTTTCCATTAATAATTTTCATGTGATTATATTGGTGCATCTTGGATAATCCAGAGTAACTCATCAATATCAATGTCAACTGCTTAGCAATCTTAATTCCACCTGCAACCTTAATTCTTTTTTGCTGTCTAACTGAACACATTTACAGATATGACACTGAGTACTTTGACAATGAATACTTTATGGGGACATTATTCTGCTACTGCTTATTAGTAAGAGTCAGAGAACTTCATATGGATGATTTCTTTTGAATTTCCCTGTGGGGGGGTCATTTTACATGAAGGTGAAGAAAATGAAAGGGCAGGTCACTGAGAAGATGTGATATGAGGAGAGCATGGGGGCAAAAAGTATATCCTGGCATGTTCTGGAATTGATTGAACTTTAATATTAGGAGCCCCAGGTACATACTACATGGGACCATTAAAAAGGATGCTGTTGACAAATGAAGAATAGACCTTTAGGAAATGCTAAAAGTTTATCCTGCAGGAAAATGGATTATAAAATGTGAGTTAAGTTAAGGAGGAAAAAAATGTTGTGTCTTGGCAACCTTAGAAATGAATTGGAGTTGGAAGTCCTTGGAAAAGATTTACACATTCAGAGTGTATTATATTAGACCAAAGGAGAACAGAACTGGGGCAAGGAAATTGAAAATAGGCTTATATGGCAGAGATGGAATGGATGTAAAATATAAATATATTGGAAATAAGAAATGAAGAGGATAGAATCCAAGACACAAATAATAATTTTAGTTCTGTAACTATCAAAAGATATGTCATAGTTATGAAGAGGGGCGGAGGAACACGTTTGGATAGTGGGGTTAAGGGATCATTTAAAATAAAATCAGTTGTGTTATTCAAAAAATCCAAATAGAAGCAGCTATGACAAGTCTATTTCTATAATGAACAAATATAATTTGGAAGTTTCTTTTCATTTAGTTTATTTAGAGCACTTTGCTTTATTCTTTTCTCCAAATTAAATCACGATGCCATCAGAAGGTATCTAACCTTTATCTAAGCAGCCCCTCCTCTGCTTCAATCCGTCTAATGGTTTTCATGCCTCATATAATTAAGTCCAGATTTTCTAACCTCTTCTTGATGCTCTTTCAGAGTTGTGGGATGCTGCTTGTTGATGCTTATATAAGAAATAGTGTAGAAGCATGGCTTTCTTTGTCATCCTGGGCTCTGTAAATACAATGAAAAACTCTTTGTCGATGAAAATTATATCACTGTGCTTCTTAAAGCAAACACTTCTACGTGATTGATTTTTCAAGTCCTGCCAGCATTCTAAATGAACATGAATGAATGAATCCTCTAAAACATACCACACTTGCTTTCATGATGCAAAAACGGAAGATAGGAGCATAACCTTGTGTTTCTCCCCAGTCCATGCCAGCTGTAATAGGACTATACCTTTTTCATCAAAAGTTGTACTTTTAGCTGAAGAGCAACAACTTAGAAAAACCAAAAGTCTTGTCTTCTCCATGGGGTCTATGCATATATTAGGTTGCTTTGACTGGGTTTTATAAAAGATGTGGAGTTTTAAGAGACAAAATAACTGAAAAAAATACTAGCTATTATTTTCCTCCTTTTTTTATATGTTGCTCATGGCTTGAAGACCTTGTAATGCATTTCCCACTTAACAATAAAGGAGAGAGAGAGAAAGAAATTGAAGAGCTTCACCTTGATATGATCTCATCACCAGACAGGGCAGCAGTATGACAATATCTGATATGTAATCTTATCATTCTTGACAGTTATATGCAGCTTTGAAATGGAGGTATATAGAGATATTGAACCCATTTGATCAAAGATTTTAAAAACATTGCTTGGTAGGCTATTTAAACCCTTTTCTTCCCTGGTGTTACTTTGGAAACCTAGTTTAGTTTTAGACTTAATACATGTGTTGGGGAGACTAAAACAGTGCAGATCAAAAACACTGAAACAAAGAGGCTTGTTAAACATCTAACTCATGTTAATGTGAGCATTTAGGGGAACACTAATTAGCTAATTCCTGTGCATTTCAAAATGCGTAAGTGCATTATTAATTGATAAATTAATTCTTCAATATATTTTTTTCCTGGCTTGTACCTTGATTTGTATTTAGCATATTCATTTAATTGATCATTTAATATTTAATAACAACACAAAGTAATGCAAGGTTCTAATGAAGCCACAATTCATGGTTATCAGGAGAATATGCTTGCATCTTGTGTTTCGATTGTTTTAAAATATTATATCTATAATAAACTTGTAAAACATAATTAAACAAAATACATTACCTCAAACATAACTGGGAGAATTTGGCAGCAATATACCTTTACCTTGTTATCCTCCCAAAATCAAACTGGTAGCTTTGAATGCTGAAATAAAACTGAATTTTGAAACTCTAACATCTAACATCACTAAGGAGTATGCAAGTTTACTCATCGTTTTCTTTTCATCACATTAACGACACTATTTCACATATAAATCAATGGAATCTTTGAAAACTATGCAATATAAGTGTATAATGCTTTTTGATTAAAGAAAGAAAGGAAGGCAGATATCTTAGATAGCACAAAACTCTATTGGATGAGCCCAGTTTGATCGAAGATTTAGTTAGGAAATGCAGCCACAGAAGGAAGTAAGTCGTTATTCAAATTTGAAGAATAGACACAGAACTATTGTATTAGTTTCCAGGGATTACTGTAACAAAGCATCACAGATCGGGAAGCTTAAGCAATGGAAATTTATTGCCCTCTCTTTTGGGAAGTCAGAGAGCCAAGAATCGTGTATTGGCAGGGTTGATTATTTCTGAGATGAAGGGAAGAGACTCTATTCTAGATCTTTCTTTTAGCTCCGAGTGTCACTGGCAATCTTTGGTGTTTGTTGCTTTGCACATGCATCTCTCAGATCCCCACCTCCATCTAGACATGGCATCTCCCTGTGTACAGGTCTGACTTTATACCCAAACAACCATGTTTTACGTCTACATCTGTGTCCTGATAGTAGAATAGCTCTCAAGGACCCACCCTAACAACTTCATCTTCACCCTTTACAAGCCAAGACCCTATATCCAAAAGAAGTGTCCTTTGGACATACTGGGTTAGGAATTCACCACCTCATTTGAAGTCACAAATACTGAAGAACTATTTTAAATTATTTAGATTTTTATATGAAGAATAGTTGTGAAAAACAAACACAAATAAAATCTGTGAAGACATTAGTATACCTGTGGTATAAAGTAAGCATTTCATTAGTTTCATTATTCAGTTATTGCTTTCTTTGGGAGCCTTTCTCTATATCTTTGAATAAATCACATGTTGTTTATGTTTTAGAAACCCTGAATCTATACCCACAACAAACTCTAATTAAATTTTGGATATTAAAGTAATGAATTTTACCTCTAAAAGATTGTATCTAGAGGAATTTTTTTTTAAATTAAGGTTTAGCAAATCTAGTCTAGATAAATGTACTAGTGAAACACACATCCACAGAAATTGCAATACATCAGTTAGATAAGAAAATATACATTACAAAATATTAAAACTAGGGTTCTTTCTTTGCTTCATTACTATTTTGGTATGTTGTTAGCGAATTGGGATCACATTAAATATTGGACTAGCAGAACTAGGGAAACTCAGCAGTCTGTCCTAAAACAGCTTTAGGGGTTGAGGAAATCCATGAGGGAAACACATATAGAAGGAAAAGAAAAATCACAGTGAAGCAGCATCACTAACAGGACCCCAAGTATATGGTAGAACCTGACTGAAAACTGTAGAAGACAGTGTTGATGAACTGAAATGTGAGAAATTCCTCTCTGAAGGAGAAATAAAGATAAAACACAAAATATGTTAAAAAATAAGTAACTGAATTTCTCCCTAATTCCTTCAGGGTTCTATTTAGGATAAAGTTCTTTATTTTTAAAAATCTCAGTTTTTATATGGGTTGATATATGGAAGTATTTCCTCACGTTAATTTAGAGTGATATTTGAAGTCCAGAGTCCTGGCAAAAGATTCCCTTCTGAGATCTAAATGAAGGGCAGTAAACAACAGAGAAAAAATATATTATTCTGATGATATCTGACATGTCATTCCATAGTGAGAAGTCTGAATTTGGGCAAGTATTTTCTTCCTCTTACTAGGTATAAATCATACTAACTTCAAGACTTTAGATTTGTCCATGCAAAGGACAAAGTGTGGTGAGACTGCGTGCGTGCGTGCGTGCGTGCGTGCGTGCGTGCGTGCGTGCGTGCGTGCGTGCGTGCGTGCGTGGGGTGTTTTGCTAAACTTTGCTAAATAATTAGGAAAGGGAAGGGAAGTAGGGATATCGCTGTTCACCTTGGCAGGGAGAGTGAGAAGGAATGTTCTCTGGATAAATCTGTCAGATACTGGCCAGTAAGTCCCAAACTGAGGCCCCTACAGGAAAAATAACAACAACAACAAAAAAACACAAAGAAAACATGGCTCTCCATTTGTAAATCAGTGACTGCTATGCTGAAGGCTGAAGTTCCTCCAGCAGCTCACCAGGTATCCTGCACAGAGGATAAATCTTAAGAAGTGAAGACTGCAGTCCAACAAGATTTAGCCCAAGGACAGAGGAATCCCCTCACACAAAGGGATTATCTTCCCATTTGAGTAAGTGAGCTTTCTTAGGAGAGAAAGGATGGTTTGGGTTATGCTTCAAGGTAGTGAATTAACAAAGGGGAAGAGGCAGCAATCCCTCATTGTACTTTTTTTTTATTTTTATTGAAGTAACATTGGTTTATAACAATATATAAGTATCAGGTGTACAGGATTGCAATTTGACATTTGCTCTGTAATGATGGTCACCAAAAGTCTAGTTTCTATCCATTAATTGTACGAGTCCCCTTCGCCCGATTCATTCACTCTCGTTCCACTCTCCCTTCTTGTGCCCACCATTATATTCTTATGCTCTGAGACTTTGATTTTATTTTGTTAGTTTACTTTTTTTCCTTATATTTTTCAAGTCTGTCTGTTTCTTTCTCCATTTGACGTTTTATGTAGGACAATATTTTCAAGGCCAGCTACACTATAGCGAATGTCAAAATTTTATTTTTTTTGTAACAAGTGCTGCATATATATACATAGATATGTGTGTATATATATGTGTGTGTGTGTGTGTGTATATATATATATATATATATATATGCCAAACATATCCTTTTTATTCATTCATCCATCCATGTACACTAAGGTTTTTTGTTGTGTTGTTGTGTGTCTTTTTTTTTTTTTTTTACATATCTTGGCTATTGTAAATGAGTCAGTAAAATATACAAGAAAATACATCTTTTCAAATTAGTGTTGTCACGTTCTTCAGATAATTACCCAAAAGCAAAATAATCAAATTATAAGATATTACACCATTGATAGGAATGTATTATTTATTTATATTGAAGGGTTCCTACTGGCTGCTTCCCTGCCAACCTAGGACTCGAACCCAGGGGTATGTGACCAGTTACACAAATGACCTAACCACTGCTCCACCAGAGTATGTCTGGTTTTTGGTATTATAGTAATATAGGCCTCTTAAAATGTATTTTAAATTTTTCTCTTTTATTTTGGGGGAAAATTTAGCAAGGAAAGATATTAGATAACCTTTCAAACTGTGGTAAAATTTGACGATATAGTCACCTGGTAAGGGATTCTTGATTATAAGAAGGAATTTGATTGCTACTTTAATTTCCTTACTCATGATTAGTATGTACAGATCTTTTTTTCATTCTGATTCAGTCTTGGAAGGTTGCCTATTCTGAAAATCTTTCTGTATATTCTACATTGCTCAACTGATTAGCATACTGATGTCCATGCTGGTTTCTTGTGAGCCTCTCTATTTCTATGGTAAAAATTTTTAAATCATCTTTGATACTGATAATATGTTTTTGAATTTTCTCTTTCTCAGTTTATCTAGCTAGAAGTTTATCAAATTTTGTTTAACTTTTCAAAGAACTAGTTACTGGTTTCATCGATTTTTTAAAATTGTTATTTTGATTTGTTTTGTTGATTCCTGATCTTTTATTTTTTTCTTCTGATGACACTTTTCTTCTTTTAGTATATTTAGATGCAGTATAAGCTAGCTTACTTGAGATTTTTGTAGGCCTGTGTTATTGCACATTTCTCTTCTAGTACCATGTTTGCTGAATCCCATAGGTAACTGTGTCTTCATTTTCTTTTGTCCCCAGGATATTTTTTTACTTATTCTTTGATTGACTCATTGACTAATAGCATGCTATTTAGTGTTCATATATTTGTGATTTCTCCATCTTGTTTACTTTATTTCTAGTTTCCTATCATTGTGATCAGATAAGATACTTGGTATATTTTTTATCTTCATAAATTTATTGAGGTCTGTTTTGTCCCAGCATATGGATTATCCTTGAGAAGTTCCTTGTACCCTTGAGAAGAATGCATTTTTCCAGTTTTGTTTCTGGGTTTTTTTGGGAGGAGGGTTGGCAGGAATGTTTTCTCTATATCTATTAAGTCCATTTGGTCTAATGTGTCCTTTAAAGCAATCGCTTCCTCATTGATTTTGTGTTTGGATGATCTATCAATCGATGTAAGTGGGCTTAAAGTCCTCTACTGTTACTGAATTCTCATCAATGTCTGTATTTAGGTTGCTAATATTTATCATATATATTTTGGTGTTTCTCGTAATACATATATGCATATATATATGCACTGTCATATTGATGGGTCAATCCTTTTATTATTTTATAATGTCCGTTTTTATCTCTTGTTACCTATTTTGACTGGAACTCTATTTTATCTGACATAAGTATAGCTATTTGTGCACTGTTAGGCTACCATTTGCTTGGTGTATCATTTTTCCTGCCTTCACTTTGACCCTTGTTCATCTTTAGAGCTGAAGCGAGTCTCTTTAATACAGTAGATACTTGGAATTTGTGTCTTTGTATTTATGCCTTTTTTTTAACCCCATGCCTCACCCCAGGTTCTCTGGTCTGTACATGGTCTGTACATTCGCCAACTCAAACACCTGAGTCGCAGGTGTGCATCCTCCAAAACGTTTGATTGGTGTGTTCAGTGCATTTTCACTGAGAGCAATTATTGATATGTAAGTACTTATCAGCATTCTGTTATTTGTTTTCTAACTGTTTTTTGGACTTGTCTGTTTTTTTGGTTTTGCTTTTGTTCATCTCTTGTTCTCTTGTAGCTATTCCTTTATTTAGTGCTCTGTTTGCATTTTATTCCCATTTTGTTGTTTTGGTTTTCTCTTTCGATTTCTGTTTTATTATGATGATGCTCATGCATAAGAGTTTATATATGAAATATGAAATATATTTTAAATTGATAGCAACTCATTTGATATTTTGTAATTTTGTCCCCTGTTCCATCTTAGGGTTTTATTTATAGTCTCTATTTCTCTCTATTCCTCTTTACTTTCTACATCTCTTAAGTAGTTATTGTGGTTCTTACTTATAGTGCTGCTTGGGGCTTTCAGTCTCCATGCTAGCTTTTTATGTGACTGATTCCCTACTCTCCTTTATATGTTTACTTTGGTCCATGAGAATTTTCCTCTTGTGCTTGCTTGGTACTTTTTGATGGGATTGCTTTTTATTTTACAGACGTCTCTTTAAAATTTCTTACAAGATGCAATTCTTTCTCTTTTGTACAAAAATATATTTCTTCTTGATTTCTGAATGATGAATATTGTCAATTGCAAGTTTGTCATTCATCACTCTGATTATGGACCTTCTCTCCAGGATGTGTCGATTGGTAAATCTGCTGACTTTGAAGGGGATTTCCTTGTTGTTGATATATTGCTTTTCCTTTACTGCTATTAGGATCTCTTTATTTTTAATTTTTGTCATTTGAATTATTTTATGTCTTATATGGGTCCCCTATGGATTCATCGTGTTTGAGTATTATGAACTTGCTGAATTTGGATGTCTGTTTTCTTCCCTGGGTTGGGAAATTTCTTAGTCATTATTTCTTCAAATAATATTTCTATTCCTGTCTTTCTCTTCCCCTTCTTGTTCTGATAAAGTACATAAATGAGTCTTCTTGTGTTTTCTCATGTATTTGTTAAGATAGCTTATTTTAATATGCTGTTTTCTTTTTGCTGCTCTGGGTATCTTTTTATTAGACTAATTTTCATCTGCCTGTGTCTACTGTGTCATCTAGTCTTCTGTTGTGTCCCTCAGTTGTATTGTTTAGTTCAGCTCCCTGATGTCCATTTGGAACTTCCTCATGACTTTTTGTTGTACTTCTCATTTTATTCATCCATTCTTCTCTCATGTTTAGTGAACGCTTTTATGACCATTACTTTGAACACTTCAGGTAATTTACTTCTGTCTGTCTCATGGAGTTTTTTTCTAGGACACTATCTTGTTCTATCACTTGGGTACTGCTTTTTGTCCCCTCATTTTGTTGAATTGTCTGTGTTTTTATCTATGTTTTAGGCTAAATAGCGCTCTCTCGCTCTCTCTCTCTCTCTCTCTGTCTCTCTCTCTGTCTCTCTCTCTCTGTCTCTCTGTCTCTCTCTCTCTCTCTCTCTCT